>BLSH010364251.1:519694-531142 GCA_018402905.1 Glandirana rugosa | reverse complement strand
CGTTTATCGGCTTTTCCTCTGCTCAGGTCTGCAGACCTGAGCAGCGGAGAGCCGATCGGCTGCTCTCCTGATGGGGGGGGGGCTGCGCTGAACATTTATCAGCGCAGCCACCCTCAGGATCACCCCACTGGACCACCAGGGAGCCGGATCAGGACCACCTGGGAGCCCCCCCCCGGACATCACACACAGGCTGCCCAGGACCACCAGGGAAGAAAATTAGAGGCCGCCCAGGACCACCAGGGAGCCCCCACTAGACCACCAGGTAAGGGCATTATTGTGCACTGTAGGGATGGCACTGTGCCCATGTATGATGCCTGCCAGTGACATCCCTAACAAAGCTTGTTGCACCTGTGCCCACCTGTGCCACCTATCAGTGCCCACCTGTGCCACCTATCAGTGCCCACCTGTGGCACTTATCAGTGCTGCCTATGAGTGTCAATCAGTGCCCGTCAGTGTTGCTTGTCAGTGCCGCCCATCAGTGCTGTATATGTGCCCCATCATCAGTGCAACCTTATCAGTGCCAATCTGTACTGCCTCATCAGTGCCCGTCAGTGAAGGAGAAAATGTACTTTATAGAAACTTTTGTGACAGAAACAAAGAAAAATGTTTTTTTTTTTTCAAAATTTTCGGCCTTTTTTTTTTCTATAGCGCAAAAAATAAAAACCGCAGGGGTGATCAAATACCACCAAAAGAAAGCTCTATTTGTGGGAACAAAGTGATAAAAACTTTGTTTGGGTACAGCGTCGCACGACCGCGCAATTCTCATTCAAATCGCAACAGCAATGAAAGCTGAAAATTGGTCTGGTAGGGAAGTGTTCTAAGTGCATGGTATTGAAGTGGTTAAGGTCTCCCTTTCACTTGCTGGTTTCCTCCACCAGGGCATACAGTGTCTCACAAAAGTGAGTACACCCCTGACATTTTTGTAAATATTTTATTCTATCTTTTCATGTGGCAACACTGAAGAAATGACTCTTTGCTACAATGTAAATCTAAACTGCTGACGGGCACAGCAGCTCATGGACTAGTGGGTTATGCTGCCCTCTTCAAGAGTGACAAGGCAGAACAGGCAGTTCTAACAGCAAAAGAACAGACAGACACAGTCCCTCCCAGGGGGCAGTCCCCCTGGCAGCAACCCTCCCCCCTGCTACTGCTAGCTCAGTTTTTCTCTGCCTAGTGCAAGGAGTAGACCTTGCTCCCTGTTGGGATCTGTGGTACCTCTCTTGGTCCACTTCGGCTGCCTTTTGAGGACAGCCTTACATGTTTTCGGATGAAGACTGCAATCAAGTCGCCGAGCTGGGTGACAGGCTGGTTGATATAGATCCAGGTAGTCTCCCCAGCTGGCCATCGAGCATGCGCAGACCTTAGCTCCATGCTGGGTCGGTCGTGACAGGCCCCGAACCGGACGGGGTTAAACGTACCTCCGGTACACATATGACCGGACGACTGGGTCCATGTCTCAGTGCTACCATTGGCCGACAGCTCCCCCCGGCCTGACGGGTGAGGCAGATCTGTCTCGGGTGGGATACCTGCTCTGCCTGACTGGATGGATAAGTACACCCCCACCCTCCTGCTGGGATATGGGGGGGAGCAGGTGGGTTCCCCCCTGGGGTGTTAGGCTGGCGGGCAGGTCCCCCCCTCCTCCCTCATTTGCTTCACCCCCTCCGGTGTTGCGTTGCCACTCCCCCCACCCACCCGGGGTCCCATGGGGGCGTTCGGGCCCTTAGCTGTTCCCCTCCCTCTTGCCTTGTGCTGCGGTCGGTAATCACGCCAGCAGCCATTTTGGCATGGTCCAGCCACCATTTTCTTGTGGACGGCCGCATGGTTATGCCTCTGGGGCACCCGGCGGCCATTTTGGTGTAGTTGCAGTGCTATTGTGTGTGGAGGGCCGCATGTTTTGGCCTCTAGTGTGCCCGGCGGCCGTTTTCTTTTAGCCTGTGCACATGTTCTGACCTGTGTGTGTGGGGGGCGGTCCCTGAGTCCCTCTGGCGCTGTTTTACCCCCCGCACAGCACAGAGAGCTCCTGGCTCGATCTGTGGGAGGCAGGCAAGGCAGCGGCAGGCTGGGCAGCAGCAGGCACAGCTCCTCTCCTGGACAGTTGAGCGGGCAGGTGGTGAGTCCCCCCGGGTTACCCTCCTGTAGTAAGTCCTGCGCAGTATTTGGGGTGGGGGGTGCCTGGTCTACCTGGTACCTAGGCCTCAGTTAGGTAGGCGTGTTACCAGGGTGGGGGACACAATGGCAGCCGATGCGGGTGCTTCCCCACCAGACCTCTCCGTGGCTGCAGCCTTTTGACGCTCTGACGGCGGTCCTGGAGTCGTTTGTCTCCTGGGTAGAGACAGCATGCGGGCGTAAGGCGGCGAGAAAGCGGCACCTACCGCCCCTTCCTCTGCTGATAGTGAGGAGGAATCTGCGGCAGCTACTGCTGCGTATGAGAAGGCACTAGTCAGCGCCCTGATCACAGCGGTGCGTCAAACCCTGATGTTGGATGATACGGCTGGACCTTTGCAGGAGATGCCCGTCCCCTTCAGGTCACATAAACCGGCCCGCGTGGCTAAGGTTTTCCCCTATGTATCTTACCTGGATAAGTTTGTTTACAGAGACAGGGAACGGCCTCAGAGCTCCCTTCCCATACCCAAACGTTTCTCTGTGCGCTATCCTTTCGAGGAAGGCCTGTTAAAGAAATGGGCGTCACCCCACCGTGGTTGTTCCCCCTGTGTCTCGCCTGAACAAGGCGACCAGCGCGGACCTGAAAATCCGGGTGGACGTCCATGGACGTCCGCCCCTTTACACGCCCCCTGCGCGCTCTGGGCGGCGGCGCGCGCGCGCTGCGGGGGAGTGCCCGCGGGTCGGGCGGACTCGATGTCCGCTCCTGACCCGCGATCGCCGTACAGAGCAGTAGAACGGGGAACCGCCGATGTAAACACGGCGGTTCCCCGTTCTGTGACAGGGGACAAACAGATCTACTGATCCCTGTCACTGGGATCAGTTAGATCTGTTATGTCCCGGCCAGCCCCGCCCCCCCACAGTTAGAACACACCCAGGGAACATTGTTAACCCCTTCACTGCCCCCTACAGGTTAACCCCTTCACTGCCAATTACATTTATACAGTAATCAGTGGACATTTAAATTTCTGATCGCTGAATAAATGTCATTGGTCCCAAAAAAGTGTCAAAAATGACCGACATGTCCGCCCCAATATCAAAGTCCCGATAAAAATCGCAGATCGCCGCCATTACTAGTAAAAAAAATAATAATAATAAAAACGCCATAAATCAATTCCCATAGTTTGTAGACGCAATAACTTTTGCACAAACCAATCAATAAACGCCGATTGCGATTTTTTTTACCAAAAATATGTAGAAGAATATAAATCGGCCAAACCCAATGAATAATTTTTTTTTTTTTTTTTATTTTGGGATATTTATTAGAGCAAAAAGTAAGAAATATTGTTCTTTTTTCAAAATTGTCGCTCTTTGTTTTGTTTATAGCGCAAAAAATAAAAACCGCAGAGGTGATCAAATACCACCAAAAGAAAGCTCTATTTGTGGGGAAAAAAGGACATCAATTTTATTTGGGTACAACGTCGCACGACCGCGCAATTGTCATTCAAAATGCGACAGCGCTGAAACCTGAAAATTGGTCTGGGCAGGAGGGGGGTTTAAGTGCCCAGTAAGGAAGTGGTTAAGGACCCGGCTGACGCCAGATCCATGTTCGTTCTGGCAGGGTCAGATATGCGACCTGTTGTGGCCTCTGCTCTGGTGTCGCAAACGCTCACTGAATGGACTAAGCTATTGCACCGCGAAATGAGCAATGCAAAGGTTCCCCCTGCTTGTGTGGAGCTCGCTGAACAGCTCGTCCAAGGGCTTAAGTATCTGTGCGATGCAGCCTTGGACGCGCCCCCCCTGATCTCCAAATTGTCCGTGTCTTCTGTGGTGGTCAGGCGTTTGCTCTGGCTAAAATGTTGGTCGGCAGGCCAAACATCTAAGAAGGCCCTGGCGGACTTGCCTTTTCAGGGTGGGCGGCTCTTTGGATGAGATTATTCAGGATCTCACAGGTGGGAAGAGCACCTATCTTCCGGAGTCTAGGACGAGTAAGGGTCCCTCCTTTATGGCCCAGAAGAGGCTTTTTTGTCCCTTCCGCTCCTCGGGCAAGGGCTCCCAGCCCGCCAAAGCCCCCGCGGGTGGACAGAAGCATCCCTGGAAGCATAAGCATGAAGGGTTGCCCCCACCCATCCTTCGGGTGGGGGGGGAAGTCTCCTGGGGTTTGCGGACCTGTGCACTTCCTGCATTTCGGACCGCTGGGTGAACGAGGTGATTTTGTCAAGGTACAAAATAGAAATTCGTTCCTGTCCTCCAGACAGGTTCTTTGTCTCGAATTTGCAACTTCCCACGGGCAGGCTGCAGGCCCTGTTGGGGGCGATGCAGGACCTACTTCAAGGGGTAGTGGTCTCTGTTCCACATGTGGAACATTTCTGAGGATTTTACTCCAACCTGTTTGTGGTTCTAAAGAAGGATGGGGTCCGGCTGATCCTGGACCTGAAGGCCCTCTACAGGTTCAGGATGGAGTCTGTCCGCTCTGTGGTAGTAGCCCTGCACCAGGGCGATTTCCTGGCTTCCCTTGACATCAAAGATGCGTACCTGCATGTTCCCATATGCACCCAGCACCAGCGCTTCCTGCACTTTGCGGTCCGTGGAGCATCACTGTCAGTTTGTGGTTCTCCCGTTCTGGCCTGGCCTCTGCGCCTCGGGTATTGACCAAACTGCTGGCCCCGGTTCTGGCTCTGCTGAGGCAGAGGGGCATCGTGGTGGTGGCGTATCTGGACGACCTACTCTTGCGAGCAGAGTCTGCTCTAGCTCTCAGGGACAATGTGACGATCGCCATGCTCACTCTGCAGGAATTCGACTGGGTGCTCAATCGTCCAAAGTCGGTGTTGACTCCGTCTCATTGGTTGGAGTATTTGGGCTTGATCTTAGATGCGGCCCAGGCAAAGGTTTTCCTTCCCCCGACCAAGCCTCAGTCTCTTCAGTTGGCGGTTCGGTCCCTGCTGTCCCAGAAATGGTCCTTCCTGCCCTTTTTTGCATGCGGGTCCTGGGGCTCATGGTGTCCGCCTTCGAGGCGGTTCCATTCGCCAAATGTCTAACCCGTGCTCTGCAGCAGGAGATTCTTCTGAAGTGGGACAAGTCCCCATCGTCCTTGGATCGGTTGATCAGGGTGGACCGCCAGACCAAGAACTCACTGCTCTGGTGGCTGCAGGCTCTGGCCCTGCACCTGGGGAAGTCGTTCCTCCCCCTTCATTAGACGGTGGTTACAATGGACGCCAGCCTGCTCGGCTGAGAGGAGTCCTAGGGCTGTTGTTGGCCCAAGGCCAGTGGTCTCCGGAGGAGTCTCATCTCTCGATCAATGTCCTGGAACTGCGGGCCATCCCATTGGATGAGGAGGCTGCACGGGTGCCCTGTCCGGATTGTTGGACAATGCCACGGCCGTGGCATGCGTGAATTATCAGGGCGGGACAAGAAGCTTGGCTTCGGCCTCGGAGGTAGCTCACTTTCTGCGGTGGGCAGAACTCTGTGTACCGGCAGTCTCCGCCGTCCACATTCCGGACGTAGAAAATTGGCAGGCAGACTACCTCAGTTGTCAGAGGTTGGACCAAGGAGAGTGGCCCTTGCACCTGGACGTGTTCCATCAGATTTGTCTGAGGTGGGGTACTCCGGACGTGGACCTGCTAGCGTCTCGTCTCAATCATAAGGTACAGACCTTCGTAAGCAGGACAAGGGATCCCTTGGTGGATGCGGCGGATGCTCTAGTAGCTCCGTGGCATGGTACCGGCTCATCTATGCCTTTCCCCCTCTCAAGTTGCTTCCGTGCCTTCTGCGCAGAATAGTAGCGGAGAGCATACCGACCATTCTAGTTGCTCCAGATTGGCCAAGGCGTCCTGGTACGCCGACGTAGTACGAATGGTTGGGGATGACGTCCCCTGGCGACTCCCTCTCCGCGAGGATCTACTGTCCCAGGGGCCCATCTTGCATCCTTCTTTACCATCTCTGGCTTTAACGGCTTGGCTATTGAATCCCAGGTGTTGAAGGTGGAAGATTTACCACGGCACCTGGAGGGCTTACATTGCCTGGTGTGAGAATGCAGGATGGAATCCCCGCTCCTTTTCGATATCTCGGGTTCTGGCCTTTCTATGGACGGGTCACGACCAGAAGCTGACGTTAAGTATGATCAAGGGTCAAATTTCTGCCCTGGTGATTTTATTTATTTTTTCCTCTCTTCAGCGTTCCTTGGCAACGCACTCTTTGATCCGTACTTTCGTGCAGGGGGTTCGACATGTCGCCCCCCCCCCCAAGTGCAGTCCCCTCTGGCACCATGGGACCTCAATTTGGTCCTCTTGGTACTTCAGAAGCCGCCTTTTGAGAATATCAGGGAGATATGGCTACAATTGCTTTTGCAAAAAGTGGCTTTTCTGGTAGCTATCACATCCGCTCGGCGGGTGTCTGAGTTGGCGGCTCTGTCCTGTAGGTCTCCATATTTGCTACTACACAAGGATAATGCGGTTTTCTGGTTTCCTCAGAGGGATTTGTTGGGTGAAGTTCTTTTGCTGTTCCCGTACCCACCCCTCATTATTTTGGTACTGCTTTAGGACATCCCACTTGTCCATGAGCTGCTGTGCCCGTCAATGAACGAAAGAGAAAACTGGATTTTTTACTTACTGTAAAATCCCTTTCTCTGAGTTCATTGAGGAGCACAGCACCCACCCCTCTGTTCACGCTTGCACTGCTTGTTACGAACCGAGCTAGCAGTAGCAGGGTGGAGGATTGCTGCCAGTAAGGGCTGCCCCCCTGGGAGGGGCTGTGTCTGTCGGTTGTTCTTTTGCTGTTAGAACTGCCTGTTCTGCCTAGTCACTCCTGAAGAGGGCAGCATAACCCACTAGTCCATGCGCTGCTGTGCCTGCCAATGAACTCGGAGAAAGGAATTTCATGGTAAGTAAAAAAAATCCATTTTTTTTCCCTCCCCAGTGTCATGTGACTCGTTAGTGTTACAAAGTCTCAGGTGTGTTAAATTTGGTGTCATCACTCGCACTCTCTCATACTGGTTACTGGAAGTTCAGCATGGCACCTCATGGCAAAGAACTCTCCTGATCTGAAAAAAAGAATTATTGCTCTACATAAAGATGGCCTGGGCTATAAGAAGATTGCCAAGACCCTGAAACTGAGCTGCAGCATGGTGGCCAAGACCATACAGTGGTTTAACAGGACAGATTCCACTCAGAACAGGCCTTGCCATGGTCGACCAAAGCAGTTGAGTGCACATGCTCAGCTTCTTATCCAGAGGTTGTCTTTGGGAAATAGACGTATGAGTGCTACCAGCATTGCTGCAGAGGTTGAACGGGTGGAGGGGGGTCAGCCTGTGGGTGCTCAGACCATACGCCACACACTGCTTCAAATTGGTCTGCATGACTGTCATCCCAGAAGGAAGCCTCTTCTAAAGGTAATGCACAAGAAAGCCTGCAAACAGTTTGCTGAAGACAAGCAGACTAAGGACTTGAATTACTGGAATCATGTCCTGTGGTCTGATGAGACCAAGATAAACTTATTTGGTTCAGATGGTGTGAAGCGTGTGTGGCGGCAACCAGGTGAGGAGTACAAAGACAAGTGTGTCTTGCCTATAGTCAAGCATGGTGGTGGGAGTGTCATGGTCTGGGGCTGCATGAGTGCACTGGGGAGCTACAGTTCATTGAGGGAACCATGAATGCCAACATGTACTGTGACATACTGAAGCAAAGCATGATCCCCTCCCTTCCGAGACTGGGCCGAAGGGCAGTTTTCCAACATGACCACTGCCTTGCTAAAGAAGCTGAGGATAAAGGTGATGGACTGGCCAAGCATGTCTCCAGTCTTAAACCCTATTGAACATCTGTGGGGCATCCTCAAACATAAGGTGGAGGAGCGCAAGGTCAATAACATCCACCAGCTCCGTGATGTCGTCATGGAGTGGAAGAGGACTCCAGTGGCAACCTGTGACGCTCTGGTGAACTCCATGCCCAAGAGGGCTAAGGTATTGCTGGAAAATAATGGTGGCCACACAAAATATTGACACTTTGGGCCCAATTTGGACATTTTCACTTAAGGGTATACTCACTTTTGTTGTGAGTGATTTAGACATTAATGGCTGTGTTGAGATATTGTGAGGGGACAGCAAATTTACACTGTTATACAAGCTGTACACTCACTACTTTCATTGTAGCAAAGTGTAATTTCTTCAGTGTTGTCACATGAAAATATATAGTAAAATATTTACAAAAATGTGAGGGGGGTGTACTCACTTTTGTGAAATACTGTACATGATATAACAATGAAGTTGCTCAAAAATAAGATATAAAGAGCGCTCTCATAGTATAACCTGTATAGTGTAAAAGATTTATTAACCACTTCAGCCCTGGAAGATTTTACCCCCTTCATGACCAGGCCATTTTTTTGCGACGTGGCATGGCGTTACTTTAACTGACAATTGCATGTGTGACACTGTACCCAAACATAATTGATGTCCATTTTTTCCCACAAATAACGCTTTCTTTTGGTGGTATTTGATTACCTTTACGGTTTTTATTTTTTGCGCTATAAACAAAAAAAGTGACAATTTTGAAAAAAAACAATATTTTTTAGTTTCTGCTATAAAACATATCCAATAAAAAATGTAAAAAAGCTAATTACTTCATCAATTTAGGCCAATATGTGTTCAGCTACATATTTTTGGTGCCAAAAAATCCCAATAAGCGTATATTGATTGGTTTGTGCAAAAGTTATAGCGTCTACAAACTACGGGATAGATTTATGGAATTTGTATTTATTCATTTTTTACTAGAAATGGCAGCGATCAACGATTTTTAGAGGGACTGCAACATTGCCACGGAAAAATTGGACACGAAGTGACACTTTTTTACACTTTTTTGGGAACCAGTGACATTACAGTGATCCATGCTAAAATTATGCACTGTTACTGTACTAATGACACTGGCAGGGAAGGGGTTAACATCAAAGGCAATCAAAGGGTTAAGTGTGTCCCTAGACCAGTGTTTCTCAACCCTTTTTCAGTCAAGGCACCCTTTAAAATTATAGACCATTACAAAACAGCCTCTAAAATTATGGACGGTTTCGAGGCACGCCACTCTAAAATGTAAAAAGAGAAATGGATTTTTTTTTTTTTTTTTTTACAGCTGAACCTCTAAAACCCACTTTAAACTTGAGCCAAAAAAGGCTTCACAGGCATATCAGTATCCTTATGGCGTTCCTATGGGCTTCACAAAGTGGCCCCCACCGTCACTTAAAGATTGCGTGCTTAATGATGTCATCGTCGTAGAGATGTCTGGCTTTCTGCCTGTCCCCCAGACTACATCACCTGATAAAAACGTGTAAGGTGGGGCCCATGACTGATGTTATCACGCACTCAACCTTTGAGCGATGGTGGGGACCGCTTTGTGAAGTCCTGCTAAGCAGGATCACTGATCTCTGTGTTCCCCCAGTCAGGCCATCCCCCACACAGTTAGAAAGCATCCCCTAGGGCAGCCTTTTCCAACCAGGGTGCCCAGGCACCCCGTGGTGCCTTTAGGGTTGCCTTAGCAAAATGCCTAAATGTATCAAAAATTGTATACAAACCAGCAGGTGGATGAAGCCTGCCTTTTAGTTACACAAAGCCACAGGTTTTCATTATGCACCATTATGACTTTCTATACGCTGGCATCCTAACAACCAATGGTGCCATCAGTTGATAAGGAGGATGTCTGCTGCCCCCACAGCATCCTTGGTTGACCCTCCTCTGCCTCTCTACCTCAACACTGGGGTGACATTAGCTGATTGACGGAGAGAAATTGAGGTAGAAGAGAAACATTGGAATACTAGTCAGTGTCGGTGTGCAAAAGTGTATTTGCTTTGGAAGAATAAATCGCCTCTATCTTTAGGTGTCCTACATGTGGATGTTGCTGCATTTTGTAAAAAAAAAAATGCTAAGATTATATTTGCTTGCTCTGTGCTGTGGTTTTGCACAGAGCAGCCCTAATCCTTCTCTTGGGTCCCCTGCTGGCGCTCCTGGCTCCTCCCACCTTGACCAGTTCCCCAAGCTACTTGTTTATGGTGGCTCTGGTGCATGCTCACTTCCAAGCCCTGCTCTATGCATCCATAAAACACACAGCCAATGACTCCCGCTGCTGACATAGAAGAGGGAGTCCCTAGGACAGCCGAGACTCTTGTGCACATCTCTGAATCAGATCTGGCTCAGGTAAGTATTAGGGGGGCTGGCAAAGAACTCAAGTGCAGCCTCCTCATCTAATGATTGATTTTGGTTTTATGGTTTAATACCTCTTAGAATATACCCCTCCCACTCCCTTTTTTTTTTTTATTTTTTTTTTTATGTAGGGACTCTGTATTGACACTTAAATTGCACCCCAGTGCACATGCTTTATTGTAAGTAGAAAAATTAAAACCATGCCTGCTCTCTAGCACACCATAATATACAGATGTGCAGATGCTATTTTTTGTTTCTTGGGGTGCCCAACACAATGTATGTGAGCCAGCCCCCGGTTTTTAATTTTAATTGTACATTTACAGTGTGACTTATGTTTCTCATATGAGCAATATCCAAATTGTATGCACAAATGCTTATCTACAGATAAAATATTTATTTGTATATATGTATTTCTTTTTATTTCCTTGATTGTAAGCTCTAACGAGCAAGAGCCCTCTGATTCCTCCTGTATTGAATTGTATTGTAACTGTACAGTCTGCCCTCAAGTTGTAAAGCGCTGTGCAAAACTGTTGCTGCTATATAAATCCTGTATAATAATAATTTTCTTTCATAGGACTGGGAGAAACTTTATGAAAAATGTCTGACTATTTGACTGAAGATCATCACGTTAAAAAGAAGAAAAGAAAAACAGGTAATATTTGCTGTATTTGTAAAGGAAATGTGCAAAAGACAAAGAAGAAGCAATATGCAGATAGTGATTTCAGATGCAGAAAAGTAGAATGCAGAATTTACATTTTTGTTCTTTTACAGGATTGCCTTTTTACGTTAACCGCTTCAGCTCCGGAAGAATTCGCACTTTAGGACCAGAGCCCTTTTTGCGATTCGGCACTGCATCACTTTAACTGACAATTGCGCGGTCATGCGACGTTGTACCCAAACAAAATTTGCGTCCTTTTTTTCCCACAAATAGAGCTTTCTTTTTGTGGTATTTGATCACCTCTGCGTCATTTCTGATCACCGCTATAAACAAAAGAAGAGCGACCATTGTGCAAAAAAACCCAAATTTCTTTCTTTTTGCTAAAATTCAAATCCAAAAAAAAAAAATCGCAATCTGTGTTTACAGATTGGTTTGCGCAAAAGTGGCTGCGTTTACGGATGGTGAGAATACATTTCTGGGGTTTTTATGTTTTTTTTTTAATAGTAATGGCGGT
>BLSH010364251.1:411530-423060 GCA_018402905.1 Glandirana rugosa | reverse complement strand
GACTCCCCCAGCAATTGCCAAATGCAGGGATTACTGGGCTAGGGAGGTGGAGGACCTTCAGGGTAACGAATGGGAGGAGATGTGGGAACAGCCCTTTAACCACCTTATCTCCGCTAGAGATAGGCTGATCCAATTTAAGTTTATACACAGGTTCTATTATACACCAGCTAGGCTGGCAAAAATTTATCCTACGGCATCAGAGGAATGTTGGAGATGCACACACTCCCCGGCAGAGGCAGGTCATATATTTTGGAACTGTCCTCAAATACAGATATTCTGGAAAGAGGTGGTGGCGTGTGTGTCCTCTATGTTATCTGTACCTATTCCAATCACAATTAAAGTATGTCTACTAGGCTTGGTGGAAGAGGTGGTTCCATCTAGGGCGTTGAAAACACTACTAAACATACTGTTTTTCTATGCTAAAAAAGCTATTTTGTTGCACTGGAAGAAGTCGGTGGCTCCGACGCTGTCCTACTGGAAGGGATTGGTCAATGCCATGGTACCATACTATAAGGCCACATATACTAGCAGAGGATGTTTCAAAAAGTTTAATAGAGTGTGGCAGGCGTGGCTGGGAGACTCATCCACGACGGGTTAAAGCCTGAGTTACTAGAGAAGTAACCTAGAAGAGGGGAGACTCCCTGTGGGTACAAAAGAGAGGGGGGGAGGGGGCACATATTGATCCAAAAGAAATGGAAATGGTCTAGGGGGACGGGAAGCCGGAAGGGGGGTCGGGGGGAGGGGGGTTGGGGAGCATTGAAGTTGTTTTTCTTCTCTTTTTTTTTTTGTTTTTTTTTTTTCCATTTGTTTTTCTTACCTTGTTTTTCTTTTTGGTTTTTCTTTTTTGTTCTTCATGAACCGTTGGTTCGGAGGTGACCAGCTGGGCACCTCACTATGTTAGATGGGTCGCCTGCGTGCGACTGTTGTTTTGTATGTTTACTGAAAAAAACTCAATAAACAGAATTTATAAAAAAAAAAAAAAAAAAAAAAAAAAACAACCCATGCAATCCATACATAAAAAAACAAACAAACAAATAGGTTCAGAAATTAAGTTATGTGTAATAAAATGGAATGACACAGGGAAAATGTATTGAACACATAAAGAAAGGGAGGTGCAAAAAGGCATGGAAAGCCAAGACATCAGCTGAAGTCTATCAGTAATTAGAAAGCGATCATGCCCCCCTCCTGCAAATTAATAAACGTGCAGAACAGAAAAATTTGTTTTGCTTCGGATAGATTCGTTATGTTACTAATTTAATTTCAGATAGATTTGTTATGTTACTAATTTCGTTTCAGATAGATTTGTTATGTTACTAATTTTTTTTCGTTGATTCATTTCAGAATTCATTTCGTTGTGTTTCGTTCCTTTTCATTAAATTTAGTTTTGTTCATTAATTTTCTAATGAATTCTCAACTGATGGCCCATAAAAAGGTGTCTCATTACCAAGGTGTCTCACAAGAAACATCTAATGATGGATAAAAGCAAAGAGCTCTCTCAAGACCTTTGCAACCTTATTGTTGCAAAACATACTGATGACATTGGTTACAGAAGGATTTCTAAACTTCTGAATTTTCCAGCGAGTGCTGGGGCCATAATCTGGAAGTGGAAAGACCATCATTTCACCATAAACTGGCTACAACCAGGTGCTCCTCACAAGGTTTCTGACAGAGTAGTGAAAACAATAATCAGAAGAGTTGTCCAAGAGCGAATGACCACTTGTGGAGTGTCAGGGCCTGTGTTATTACTTGGTTCACCTGTAGGTGGCAATTTTGCTTTTAGCGCCAAAGGGTGCAGTTCTGATGGCCACCAGCGGGTGTCTCCCAGCTGATGGACTTACAAATTATCAGGCTTGCACCTGACATGATCTGCTGGGAGTATATAAGCCCACCCTTCACTGAGGTTCAGGGCTTCAGTATTGTTTCTGCAAGCCTTGGTCCTGCATGAGCCTGATCTGTCCTTGTGTATTTTGATCCTGATCCTGAGTCCTGTCCCCTGTGACCTGCTTCCTGCTGCTGCTGGCTTTCTGTTCCTCTTGTCTCCTGTCTCTGCCGGTATTCTTATGTGTGTTCCCTTATTTGTAAATAGTTAGTAAGTTAGGGTATTTACTGGGGTTTCTTTGTTTCAACTACTTCCACCTTGCTTGTTTATTGTCACAGGTGCTGGTATTGGATGTGTGTCATTTTCAATAATAAACATATTTTTTCACTTATCCATATGTCCTGATTTCTTTAGGTGCAGCCAATTGATCTGTTTACCCTTACCGGATCCTGACATAATACTGAAGCCATACTATCAGATTGGCTGCACCTGGGAAATTAGGTTTTGGCATTTGTTAATTGGTGCAAGATGCAGTTTGAGGAGGTTGTCTATTTTGCCCTGCTTATACAAGAAGACAGGGAATATTGCTGCCAAATCTTGAAAAAGCAGACTAGGGAACAATTGCTGGAATATATCTGTCTGGCTTATTCTTTGTGCATCAAGGCAGCTGTTTGTTTTACATAGTTACATAGTTAGTCAGGTTGAAAAAAGACACAAGTCCATCCAGTTCAACCAAAAAAAACAAAAAACATTTATATATATATATATATACATATATATACACATATACACACACATACACAACCAAATAATCCCATATACAATCCTTCACCCACAGTTGATCCAGAGGAAGGCAAAAAACCCCAGCAAAGCATGGATCCAATTTGCTATAACGGGGGAAAAAATTCCTTCCTGATTCCCCGAGAGGCAATCGGATTCACCCTGGATCAACTTTACCTAAAAATGTTAGTACCCAGTTATATTATTTACATGTTTGAGGAAATTCAGATCTGTTCGGAGTTGGCTTTGTCTAGCACCCCTACTGGTCATGATGATTACTCTCTTCCCTTTAATGTATCAATTTTTTGCAGCATTACTCTGTATTTTCACAATAGGCGTTGTTGGATTGTATCAATGCAGTATACTCTTTAGTTAGACGAAGGCATTGTGAATTGAGGTTTGTTCAGCCCTTGCTCCAAACTTGGGCAGATCTTTCCTCCCTAATACTAGTTGACATGCACCCATCCACTGGCCACCAGTCTGTTCAGAAATCCCTCTCTCTGTTATCCATAGCAACTCCCCAGAGAATGTCATCTGTAACTACTCCTGTTTCTTTCAGTACTACTATTACTCCTCTAACCGCTGCACATTCTATTCTTAAACTTGCAACCACTCGCAGGGTTCCAGTGTCTAAGCCTAAAAAGAAAAGGAAACTCTTTCCAACCTTCCAACCTCTATCCTGCCTCTGGCCTCTATGGCAGCTACTGCAGTCCAGCCCAACATGGTTCCATTGGTTCCAGTCCAGCTTGCCATGACACCATTTGCTTCAGTCAAGCCTGTTATTATACCACTTGCTCCAGCCAGGCCTACCATCACATCTGCTACGTTGTGTCAGCCTATGAAAATTGTGCGGCCTGCTACTGGCCCTATGGACCATTTGCTGGTGAATCAAATTGACCTCACTGATACTGTTCCTGATGCTCTGCCTGGTGGTCCCGTTCCTGATTCCCTACCTGGTGGTGCCATTTCTGATGCCCAGCCTGCTGTTCCAGTGCCTGCTGCCATGCCTGCTGCCCAGCCTACTGTACCAGTACCCACTGCCCAGCCTGCTGTTCTGGTGCCTGCTGTTCCAGGACCTGTTGCCATGCCTGCTGCCCAGCCTGCTTTTCTGGTGCCCGCTGCCATGCCTGCTGCCCAGCCTGATGTTTCAGTGCTGCTGCCGTGTCTGCTGCCCAACCTACTGTTCCGGTACCCACTGCCCAGCCTGCTGTTCCAGTGCCCACTGCCATGCCTGCTGCCCAGCCTGCTGTTTCAGTACCTGCTGTCATGCCTGCTGCCCAGCCTGCTGTTCCGGTGCCCGCTGCTGTGCCTACTACCCAGCCGACTGTTCTGGTACCTGCTGCCCAGCCTGCTGTTCCGGTACCCACTGCCATGCCTGCTGCCCAGTCTGCTGTTCCGGTATCTGCTATCATGCCTGCTGCCTAGGCTGCTGTTCCGGTGCCCGCTGTCCAGCATGCTGTTCCAGTGCCCGCTGTCCTGCCTGCTGTTCTGGTGCCCGACACCCAGCTTGATGACCCGACACCCAATGCCCAGCCTGATGACCCAGTTCTCCATGCCCAACCTGATGACCCGATGCCCTCTACCCAACCTGACGACCCAGTCCCCGCTGCCCAGCCTGATGATCCAGTACTCGCTAATGACCCCATGCTTGCTGATCTGGTGCCCACTGCCCAGCCTGCTGTTCTGGTGCCCGCTGTCCAACCTGCTGTTCCAGTGCCCGCTTTCCTGCCTGCTGTTCCGGTGCCCAACACTTAGCTTGATGACCCGAAACCCAATGCCCAGCCTGATGATCCAGTTCTTGATGCCCAGCCTAATGATCCTGTTCCTGATGCCCAGTCTGCCGATCCAGTAACTCTGGACCAGCCTGATGATCCGGTGCTCGCTGATGACCCGGTGCCCGCTTCCCGGTGCCTGCTGATCCAGTGCCCGCTGATCCAGTGCCTGATGACCCAGTGCCCGCTTATCCAGTGCCTGATGACCCAGTGCCCGCTAATCCAGTGCCTGATGATCCATTACCCACTGATCCAGCGCCTGATGACCTGGTGCCTGCTGCCCAGTCTGATGACCCGGTGCCCGCTGATCCAGTGCCTGATGACCTGGTGCCTACTGATCCAGTGCCTGATGACCCAGTGCCCACTGATTCAGTGCCTGATGACCCCGTGCCCGCTGATTCAGTGCCTGATGACCCTGTGCCCGATGACTTGGTGCCCATTGATCCAGTGCCTGATGATGTGGTGCCTGCTGATCCAGTGCCTGTTGACCCAGTGCCTGCTGATCCAGTGCTCGTTGATCCAGTGCCTGATGACCCAGTGCCCGCTGATCCAGTGCTCGATGACCCGGTACCCACTGATCTAGTGCCTGATGACCTGGTGCCCGCTGATCCAGTTCCTAATGACCTGGTGCCCGCTGATCCAGTGCCTGCTGATCCAGTACCTGAGGACCCTGTACCCACTGTTACAATGCTTGATGACTCTGAACCCACTGATCCAGTGCCTGTTGACCCTGTGCCTGCTGATCTGGTGCCTGTTGATGCTTTCCTACCTGTTGCCCAGCTTGCTGCTGTTTTCCTGCCTGATGTCCAAATTGCCACTGATTGTCCCCTGCCTGATGCCTATCCTAACTCTGATGCCCTTGTGTTATCTGCCCCCGGGGCTTTCATGCCCGCTGTCCAGTTAACTTTTGATACCGGACTCAGAATTCCAGACCCTGGGGGTGGAGCGTATGATCCATTACACGCCTCCCAGTAGGTTAAAAGACTCTGGTCTGAAAAGAGCAGAAGAGTCCGCAGACACGGAGGGGAAACTTTTCTGGACGTTTCCGCACCCACATGGACTGTCAGGTCAAGGGCAGAATGGAGCGTCCGGAGGCCGCTCCTTAAGGGGGGGGGGTACTGTCAGGACCTGTTATTACTTGGCTCATCATCTTGGAACATCATTTCACCATAAACCGGCCACAACCAGGAGCTCCTCAAAAGATTTCTGACAGAGTAGTGAAAAGAATAATCAGAAGAGTTGTCCAAGAGCAAATGACCACTTGTAGTGTCAGGACCTGTGTTATTACTTGGTTCACCTGCAGGTGGCACTGTTGCTTTTAGCACCAAAGGGTGCATTTCTGGTGGCCACCAGCGGTTGTCTCCCAGCTGATGGACTTACAAATTATCAGGCTTGCACCTGACATGATCTGCTGGGAGTATATAAGCCTGCCCTTTACTGAGGTTCAGGGCTTCAGTATTGTTTCTGCAAGCCATGTTCCTGCCTAAACCTGACCTGTTCTTGTATTTTGATCCTGATCCGGAGTCCTGTACACTGTGACCTGCTTCCTGCTGCTGGCTTTCTGTTCCTCTTGTCGGTATTGTTATGTGTGTTCACTTATTTGTAATTCGTTAGGGTATTTGCTGGGTTTTTTTTGTTTCAACTACTTCCACCTTGCTTGTTTATTGTCACAGGTGCTGGTATTGGATGTGTGCCATTTTCAATAATAAACATATTTTTTCACTTATCCATATGTCCTGATTTCTTTAGGTGCAGTCAATTGATCTGTATACCCTTACTGGATGCTTGCATCCTGACATGGAGAGCTTCAGAAAGACCTGGAATTAGCAGGCACAATTGGACTCAACCTCCATGGCATGTATGCACGCTCACCATGCAAGACTCCATTGCTGAAGAAAAAGCATGTTGAATCTCGTTTAAAGTTTGCTGCACAACATTTAGACAAGTCTGTGAAATCCTGGGAGACTATAGTCTTGTCAGAGAAGACCAAAATTGAACTTTTTGGATGCCACCATACACACCATGTTTGGAGGTTAAACCACACTGAGGTGGGAACGTCAGCTGCGGGGCAGTTTTTCAGCATATGGTACTGGCAAACTTCATGTGGTTGAAGGAGGGATGAATGGAAAAATGTACCAAGACATTCTTGATAAAAATCTGCTGTCATCTACCAGGATGATGAAGATGAACAAGGGTGGACATTTCAGCAAGACAACGATCCCAAACACAAAGCCAAGGAAACTCTCAATTGGTTTCAAAAAAGAAAACAAAGCTGCTAGAATGGCCCAGCCAAGCACCTGACTTGAATCCAATAGAAAATCTATGGAAAGAACTAAAGGTCAGAGTTCATAGAAGAGGCCCACGGGACCTTCAAGATTTGAAGATTGTGTGGAAGAATGGGCCGAAATCACGCCTGAGCAATGAATGCAACTAGTTTTTCCATACAGGAGACATCTCAAAGCTGTCAATACCAACCAAGTATTAAATACATTTCAGTTAGGGTCCTGTCACATGGGCTTGTCCATGTACAGACTCCGCTTTGCTTAACAGGGATCGATCCGCTTATCCCCGCTGAGCAAGAGAATGACAGGTCCGTCTCCACTTACTGTGTGTAGATGGACCTGTCAGAGCCCTGCTGTCTTCTATGGAGATCGGATGAAAACGGACCGCCTGTCCATTTTTATCCAATCTTATCCGATCCAATTCTCCAGATGGATGGAAAATAGAGTTTCCATCCATCTGGATTTCACAAACAGGATCGGATCAGATATCGGCAGATGTCAGCGGACATGTCACCGCTAACATCCGCCACTCCATAGTAGTAAATGGAGCATCCGATCAGGTCCGCCTGAAAAATTGACAGGTGGACCTGATCGGAACGCCTGTGTGAAAGGACCCTTACTGTGTTCAATACTTTTTCTCTGTGTCATTCCATTTTATTACACATCATTTCATTTCTGAACAAATTTGTTTTATTTTCTTTGTATGTATGGATTGCATTGGTTGTTACTGACATGGTAACATTTTCATGTCAATAGCACCTTTAGAAATATATTTACCTAGAAAAATGGTGACGTGTTCAATACTTATTTTACCCACTGTATGGGATTATACAATTGGAGTATCAAAGAACCCCCTTCATAATTACAATTATAAATGTGGGAAGTAATTACTGGGAACATGGTGACATTTACACTACTTTAGAAGATTCATCCACTTTGTTTGAGAGTAAAAGTGAAAGACAATCTTACATTTTGGGGATTCACCAGAACAGGAATAAGGTAAAAACTTCCAATGGGGACATTAGTTCTGGTGACAACCAGGGATTCCCTCACTTTGGAAGGATTTGCTCTCAAATCCTGTATTGGCTATGGGATGAGAGGTGAAGAGAAATCTTCTCAATAAGACACAGATGGCAAAAAAACTGATGGGTTATAACCCTCCCTTACGCTATCCAAAAAAAAAAAAGGTTTGCCTTTAATTCAACTTTAAGTTCCAGTTTGAGGATTTTAAAATCTTAAAGCACTGCATCTGAGCACCAGAAACCAAAAACAAAATTGAATTCATATTTAATATTCAAAGCAAACTCACCCATCTATCCATGTCTCCATGCTTTGAAAAACACCCCTTAGCATTTCTGGCTGTGGCCATCTAAAGTAGAACTTCTCTCCCAATCAACATTGATTTTTTAATCCTTATGCTGCTAGTATTAGTAAATTGATAGGAAAGTATATCATATTTACTTGTTTCAATTTTTTTTTCTTTTTACATTTCTTCAGTTACAGTACTGCCTGGTTTCTTAGGCATGATTCAGGCAAGGTGAATAGATTGTATATGATGTATCTATGATATACATTTGTTTTTGTAGGGAATAACATATGTAATGAAATATGATTCATATCTATGTAATTTCTTCATTTGTACAGTGAGGTCTGTTTTATCTGTTATTTCCCCTTTTCTGTGTCCTGAAAAAGCGGATCAGCGAAACATGTTGATGCACAGGAGCTCACTTATTCGATACCATGTAACAACAACATTATGCCTTAAGTACTGGGCCCTTATTGTGCCATATACTGTATGTGTGTAAACATGTTTTAATTTACATTTTTCTATATGCATTTTTTATATGTTCTTGTTTTTAAATAAAATATGGATTTTATATAAATAATGTGGTCCAATTTGCCTCTAAAGTCCGACTAAGTGGTTTTTCATGTTTTGCTTCAAGTTATATTTACGGATGTGGCAAGGGAGTGATTTCAATAATCGTAAAAATACCACAAAAGGTTACTACACGGGAGGGGAAAAAAGTCAAAAACAAAATGTGCTCTTATTGTATACAATATAAAGATGAACTATTAGCATTCTCTCTGCTTCTCTGGGTCATAATAAAAGGTGATCTTCTAGAAATATTTATGGAAAGAACAATGGGAATGTAGCGCTACTCCCGCAGGAGCCGCAGGGATTACTTGTCCGGGTCTTCCCAGCTTCAGCCCTGCAGTCAGGCACACAACAGCTCATTCAAGCTCTTTCTCCAAGAAACGGTCTAGGAGATGTTTTTATTTTTGGAGAACATGGATAGGGATGAGGGAAGTGGTGGGATACTCCAACAATAAGAACTATGTACACTGAGAACCTTCTTCCCTCAGCCAGAACACTGAAGTTGGGTCGTGGATGGCTCTTCCAGCATGACAATGACCTAAAACATACCACCAAGGCAGGGGTCAACTCCTGGGGAAAAAAGTGTGGGAACTCATACAAGATCCCCCCCACCACCACCACTACTACTACCACATTGTGCATCAAGCCCAACCGGAAGTGACGTTCCATCCCTAATGAGCAGTTGTGAGATACACTGTACGGTGGCGTTTAGATTATCAGGACTCATATCCTATATCAGGTGCAGATCCTATATCTGGCACCCCCGAAAACAAATGTAGTTGCAGTGAAGTGGTGCAGGTTTTTAGGAATTAAATCAGATGGTGAGAAGGCAATATAATGCTTCCTTGCCACCTGTCAAACACCCTCTGAAAAGTGATCCACTGTGGTTCACTCTTCAGAGGGCAACACTAGTGTACCCTAATCTACAGAAATGCCAATCAATGCAGCCTCATCAGTGCAGCCTCACCAGTGTCCATCAGCAGGGCCTCACCAGTGCCCATCAATGCAGCCCCACCAGTGCCCATCAATGCAGCCTCACCAGTGCCCATCAGCTCAGCCTCACCAGTGCCCATCAAATGCAGCATCACCAGTGCCAATCAGCTCAGCCTCACTAGTGCCCATCAATGCAGCCTGATAAGTGCCCATCAAATGCAGCCTCACCAGTGCCCATCAGCTCAGCCTCACCAGTGCCCATAAATACAGCCTTATCAGTGCCCATCAAATGCAACCTCACCCATGCCCATCAATGCAGCCTCCCCAGTGCCCATCAGCTCAGCCTCAACAGTGCCCATCAATGCAGCCTTACCATTGCCCCATCAATGCAGCCTCATCAGTGCCCATCTATTCAGCCTAACCAGTGTCCATTAATGCAGCCTGATCAGTGCCCATCAGCTCAGCCTTGCCAGTGCCCATCAATACAGCCTTATCAGTGCCCATCTATGCAGCTTAATCAGTGCCAATCAATACAGCCTCCCCTGTGCCCATCAATGCAGCCTCACCAGTGCCCATCAGCTCAGCCTCACCAGTGCCCATCTGTCAGGAAACATCCGTTGCCCCAGGATTTTGAGTCCGGAAGCCTGTGCGCAGGCCCAAACAGCCCATTTAAGCGGACAGCACCCCGCAACCAGTGCTGTCCATTCTACAGCGTTACCCGTATCCCCAGCAGTGTAGTTCCTGTTACTGTGACCCCGGCTTGTCTTCTGTTCCTGCTTGTCTGCTGCTCGCACCGACCCCGGTTTGTCTACGACCACTCTTCAGTCTCATCCCTGTGTACCTCATTGCCAGCCTGTTGACAACCCTGCCTGCACCCGACCATTCTCTTGCCCGCTCCTCTTGTACCACACTGCCCACCTGTTGCAACCCGAACTGTACCACTATGCTATCTTCCAAGCACGAGCTCCGGAGGAACCCTCCACGCTTGCACCAAGACTCATCCAAGCCCTCGTGCCTCCCTGCACTCCCGAGCTCCTTGTCTGCACTACCAGGGGTTCTGGAATCAGGGTCGTAACAGAGGTTGCTCCCTGCATAAGCCAGACTCCACCACCAGGTGCGTGACAGTAACGGACAGCCATGTCCGAGTCTGCGCAGCGGCCCTCTCTGATGGAAGATCTTTACCAGCATCTGGCCGGCCTTAAACAAAGCCATTCAGAACCTGCAGGAGGCATACCAACAGCTTGAGGAGCATGTCCATGAACTCTCCTCACCTGCTCCACCAGCAGCAGCAGCACCTCGCACCATAGTTGCCTTGCCTTCAGAGCCCGAGGTCCCTATGCCAGAATGGTTCTCAGGAGACCGCAGCAAGTTCCGGGCGTTCAGGAATGCTTGTGAGCTGTATTTCTCTCTCCAGTCATGCACCTATTCATTGGAAGCTACAAAGGTGGGCTTCATGATCTCCCTTCTGCAAGGAGAACCTCAAGCATGGGCCCACCGTCTCTTAGAACAGAATGCACCAGCCGTGTCCAGCCTTGCCCAGTTTCTCCAAGCCATGGCTCAGCTCTATGAAGACCCCCATCAGGCTGCCCCTGCGGAGGCTGCTCTACATGCCCTCCAGCAGGGCCGTCATTCCGCTGAGGATTACGTCTCCGAGTTTAGGCGATGGAGCGCCGATACAGATTGGAACGACGCAGCCCTGTGTCACCAGCTCCGGCTGGGGTTATCAGAGCCCCTCAAGGATGAGTTGGCCCGTGTAGGGGTCCCCCGATCTCTGGACGCCCTCATCAACTTGGCCCTCCAGATAGACCAGCGCCTCAGAGAGCGCAAGGCGGAGAGATCAGCAGGGTCTCCAGGACTCACCTGGATGCAGAGGCGGCTCTAGGCTTTGTGAGGCCTTAGGCAAAACTTAGATATGAGGCCCCACTCACCGCCCATAATGGGAAAAATAATTAAAGTGATAAAAATCAACTGTATTTACAGGTGAATGGAAGGGGGATATGACATGCGAGGTTTATGTCAACTAAAAATAGTGAAATTAATAAAAAGGGTAATACCCGCCACTCACCCC
>BLSH010364251.1:389542-402139 GCA_018402905.1 Glandirana rugosa | reverse complement strand
GAGAGAGAGAGAGAGGACAGAGAAGAGAGATGAAGAGAGAGAGAGGACAGAGGAGAGAGAGAGAGAGGACAGAGAAGAGAGGACAGAGAAGAGAGAGAGAGAGGACAGAGAAGAGAGGACAGAGAAGAGAGGACAGAGAAGAGAGAGAGGACAGAGAAGAGAGGACAGAGAAGAGAGAGAGAGAGAGGACAGAGAAGAGAGAGACAGAGAAAGAGAAGAGAGAAAAGAGAGAGGACAGAGAAGAGAGAGACAGAGAAAGAGAGAGAGAAGAGAGAGAGGACAGAGAAGAGAGGACAGAGAAGGGAGAGACAGAGAAAGAGAAGAGAGAAAAGAGAGAGGACAGAGAAGAAAGAGAGAGAGAAGAGAGAGAGGACAGAGAAGAGAGAGACAGAGAAAGAGAGAGAGAAGAGAGAGAGGACAGAGAAGAGAGAGACAGAGATGACAGAGAGGCACCCCACATCAGATTACTCACTCAGAGGCAGGAGGGACTGCATGGATGGATGGATGGATGAGACACCATCTTTCTGTCACATGTGCTGGGCTGGGCTGTACTCTTGAATCTTCCCGCCCACATCTCCTTCTCTTACAGAGCACTGCCTGTCGGGGTGTGTGGGCGGGGCTGACACAGGAGGAGAGGAGGGGATGAAGGAGGAAGCAGCTGCAGCGCTCTCCTGACTGGCTGTGCGGGCTGCAGGGGGAGGGGTCAACACTCCGCACACTCTGATCACTCCGGAGTGCTCCGATCACACTATACGCTGTTCCTACTCGCTGGCCTGGTTTTAATGAACACAGGCTCAGTTCTAAGCTGACGGCAGTCGGCGGGGCTCAGGGATCTCTGCTGCTAGCAGAGGCGAATCTTTAATGAGGCAAATTAGGCGGCCGCGAGGCCCTTGTGGGTGCGAGGCCTAAGGCGACCGCCTAATTTGCCTAATTAAAGGGCCGCCTCTGCCTGGATGCTACCCCATACACCCTGGTACCTCAGTCCAGCACCACCAGCCGCTGTTACTTCTCCATCTTCTCCGGTTTCACTCGAGCCCATGCAGTTGGAGCTCCTTTGTCCTTCGCTGTCTCCAGAAGAGAAACAGTGCCGTCGGAACCACGACCTCTGCCTCTACTGTGGAGAATCCGGGCACTATGTAAGAGGTCCGTAAAGGCTATACTGCTAAGCCTACAATTACCCCCAATCTGCCTAAAACTTCTCACCTGGCTCTCCCCATCACCCTACAGCTCCCAGGAAGAAGTATCCTAGTCACTGCGACTGTGATTCGGGTGCCTGCAGTTGCTTCGGGGATCAGACATTTGCTGCCCAACACCTAATCCCTCTGCAACCGAAGGCCCAAGGGATGGTGGTCTTCCTTGCAGATGGAACAGCTATTATGTCAGGCGTGGTCACCCACAAAACTGTTCCCCTATTTGCTATCACCACAGATGGACATCAGGAATTCCTGCACCTTGACGCCATTGCGTCACCTCTGTTCCCCATCATCCTCGGACTACCATGGCTCCAGGCTCACAACCCTCTCTTCAACTGGGTCACAGGAGAAATCAAATTTCTCTCCCCATACTGCCAGCAACACTTTCGGCCTAGGGCCCAGGAAGCCCATACAGCTCTGCTGTGCCTTGATTACGACCCGGATCCTGATTCCATCAAGGCCGTTCTGCCTGTCTACCATACCTTCCTAGATGTTTTTAGCAAAAAGGGGGCAGAGTGCCTGCCACCCCATAGACCCTACGACTGCACTATCGTGCTCCTCCCAGGAGCAGAAGTGCCCTTTGGGCTTATCTTTCCACTGACTGAGGTGGAAATCTCTGTCCTGAAGACTTATCTGGATGACAACCTCAAAAAGGGCTTCATCCACCCATCCACATCCCCAGCAGGGGCTGGGATCTTTTTTGTGCAAAAGAAAGACCACACTCTACGGCCCTGCATCAACTATAAGGAGTTAAACAAAATTACTGTAAAAAAGGTGATGAGTGGAAAACTGCCTTCCGTACCCGCTTCGGGCATTTTGAATGTTTGTTCAAGTTGATCAGTTTGTCATCATTTGTCATGACAATATTTTTATAGTTTCCTCTTCTTTAGATGCCCACCGCCAACATGTTGCCAAAGTCCTGAGTCGCCGCAGGCAACATGGACTTTATGCCAAAGCCGAGAAGTGTATCTTCGAATGCCAAAGCATTCCGTTCCTGGGCTTAGTCATTTCGACCACCGGAATCACAATGGACCCACAAAAGGTCTCTGCCATTGTAGACTGGCCAGCCCCGGCTGACAAAAAAGGTGTCCAGCGGTTCGTTGGCTTCGCAAACTTTTACCACAAGTTCACTCCGATCACCCAGCTGACCAAGATGAACACCAGGTACCAATGGACCACTGAGGTGCAGGAAGCCTTTGAGGCATTGAAAGGACTTTTTACATCTACCCCTGTATTGAAGCACCCTGGCCCAGTGTTACCCTATGTCCTGGAAGTGGATGCCTCTGAAACTGCTGTAGGAGCAGTGCTTTCACAAAGACAGGGTGCCAAGGCTCTTCTCCACCCAGTGTCATTCTTTTCACGGAAGCTAACGAATCCAGAGAAGAATTACGACTTCGGGATGGAGAGCTCTCAGCTATCAAGGCCGCCCTCGAGGAGTGGCGCAATCTGCTTGAAGGAGCTGCACACCCCATTCTCATATACACAGACCACATAAACCTTGAATATCTGAGGACAGCTAAAAGATTAAAACCCCGTGAAGCCCGATGGGCACTCTTCTTTTCGAGGTTTGTGTTCCACATCCCATACATACAGGCCCGGGTTAAAATACACCAAACCCGATGCTCTGTCCCGCATGTTTCTCGACACTGAAACTCCCACATGCCCAGATACCATCCTATCACCCGGGAACTTCCTCCTTACCCAGGAAGACCTGCTTTTCCTTATCCAACGGGCAGTTGCCAAGACTACCAGTACCAGCTGTTCAGAGACCGATGGACTTTTTCAAAAACAACAGTAAATTGTTGCAGGAAACAATGTCTAAGACCCAAGAATACAACAAGGAGGTTTATGACAAGAAAAGGCGGGGTGAACTAAATCTGGAACCTGGCAAACGGGTCTGGTTGGCAACTACAAACCTGAAGTTGGCATGCCCCTCTAAGAAATTGGGCCCCAGATTTATTGGCCTGTTTCCAATCAAGAGGAAGATCAACAAGGTGGCCTCTGAACTTGAGTTACCTCTGTCTGAAACCTGCAACCCCGGACCATTTCTCAGGTAGGAGGACCAGCCCACCGGAGCCAATTCTAGTGAATGGAGAGGAGGAGTATGAAGTGGAAGCTGTCATGGACTGTAGGAAGAGGGGTAACCGCATCCAATATTTAATCAAATGGAAGGGTTACTACCCTGAAGAAAGTTCTTGGGAGACGGAGAGTGACGTACACGCTGAAGAATTGGTCAGGATCTTCAAGAGGGATCACCCAGAGAAAGTGGCCCATCTAAGCATCCGGAGACTGCCCTTTGGCAACATCCGTTGCCCCAGGAGTTCAGGTCCGGAAGCCTGTGCGTGGGCACACCTGTGCGCGTTTGCGCTCACCTGTGCACGTGTGTGCGCCGGCATTGGTGCCAAATGGCCGATTTAAGCGGACAGCACCCTGCAACCAGTGCTGTTCATTCTACAGCGTTACCCGTGTCCCCAGCAATGTGTTTATCTGAGTTCCTGTGACCCCAGCTTGTCTTCTGTTCCTGCTTGTCTGCTGCCCGTACCGACCCCGGCTTGTCTGCGACCACTCTTCAATCTCATCCCTGTGTATCTCGCTGCCAGCCTGTTGACGACCCTGCCTGCACCTGACCATTCTCTTGCCTGCTCCTCTTGTACCACACTGCCCACCTGTTGCCAACCTGGACTGTACCACCACGCTATCTTCCAAGCACGAGCTCTGGAGGAACCCTCCATGCTTGCACCAAGACTCATCCAAGCCCTCGTGCCTCCTTGCACTCCCAAGCTCCCTGTCTGCACTACCAGGGGGTTCCAGAATCAGGGTCGTAAGAAAGGTTGCTCCCTGCATAAGCCAGACTCCACCACCAGGTGCGTGACACCATCACTGCAGCCTGATCAGTGCCCATGAGCTCAGCCTCACCAGTGCCCATCAATGCAGCCCCACCAGAGCCCATCAATACAGCCTCACCTGTGCCCATCAATGCAGCCTCACCATTGCCCATCAATGGGGGGGCAGCAGGGGGCCCCCTCAGATGTGTCACTGGGCACCACCAGCTGGGCAGCCAGGGCTGCAGGAAACTGGGGGGGCGATGTAGAGCGGGTGGGGACCCCAATCCTGTACACTAATAAGCTAATCCCCCGCTGTGCAGCTCTTTAGATAAAAAACTTTTCTGGGTCCCCTGTGTTCAACTGGCGCCAGGGGACAGAACAGCGGACTATTTCTTCTTTTTCAGCTTTAGGCAGATTAATCCACCGCAGCACACTACACAGTGAAAGCCGGCCTGTGCTATATCATTACACTAGAGCTGGCCAGGAGTGCTGCGGAAGATTAATCCGCCTAAAGCCGAAAAAGAAGAAATAGCCCGCTTTCTGTCCCCCGCTCTTCTGTAGCTGCACTCTGTGAGGTTTTCTAAATGCTGGGAGAGGATTTGGGGCGGGAGAAAATCTCTACACTGGAGGGGGGAGACAGGGAGTGTGAGCTCTGAACTGGAACCAGGGGGGTGAGCTTTGTACTAAGAGGGATGGAGAACTTGGATGTACACACCCCTCAACCCTACACTCTGTAAATAGCGCACTCCTGAACCCTGCACACTGTAGGTAGCAGACCCCTCAACCCTGCATGCCAGACATAGCGCACCCCTCAACCCTGCACTCTGTATGTAGCTCACCCCTCAACCCTGAACCCCTGACATAGCACACCCCCAACACTGCACTCTGTACGTAGCTCACCCCTCAACCCTGCACTCTTTATGTAGTGCACTCCTCAACCATGCAGTCTGCATGCAGCTCACCCCTCAACCATGCACTCTTCAAGTAGCTCACCCCTCAACCATGCACTGTGCATGTAGCTCACCCCTCAACCATGCACTCTGTGCATAGCTCACTCCTGCAGTTTGTATATAGTGCACTCCTGAAATCCTGGTTTATAACAATGCCTCCCTGTTAGTGCAGTTTAACCACACTCACAATTTGATGCAGAGGTAATGATGTGCAGTAACCTCTAGCAACCAATCAGGGAACAGTAATGATCTGCTGTAATCTCTAGCAACCAATCAGTGCGCAATAATGATGTGCAGTAACCTCTAGCAACCAGTGAATGGTTATGATGTGCAGTAACCTCTAGCAACCAATCAGCAAGCAGAAATAATGTGCTTTAACTTCTAGCAACCAGTCAGTGAGCGGCAATGATATGCTGCAACCTCTGGCAACCAATCGCAATCACTGCCTGATCTGCTGCAGTAAACTGATTTTGAGTCCAGCTGCTATTTAAAGTTTGTCTCAGAAATGGGGGGGGGGGGGAGAAAATGTGTGCCCAGGGTCCAATCAATATTAAAGAAAGCCCTGCTTAAAGGGAGGCCTAGTCATCACTGCTCACCTCCACCATCACAGGGGTGAGCTCTCAAATTCTGAACTCAGATCTACTGCATCAGGGGAGAGAAAGAGTATGTGAGGGGATTTGAATCAGAGAAAAAGCTCACTCCTGTGATGGTGGAGGTCAGCAGTGATGACTAGGCCTCACTTAGCAATGTCCTGGGACTACTCCAGTCGGGCTTTGGGAGGTATGTAAATGGCCTACACCAATAGCAAGGGTGTTATTCATCTTTAGTCAGAGCTGCACAGTTTGTTTTAACCACTTCAGCTCCAGAAGGTTTTACCCCCTTCCTGACCAGGCCATATTTTGGAATACAGCACTGCATTAACTGACAACTGCGCGGTAATGTGATGCTGTACCCAAATAAAATTTATGTCCTTTTTCCCTAAAATAGAGCTTTCTTTTGGTGGTATTTGATTACCTCTGCGGTTTTTATTTTTTGCGCTATAAAAAAAAAGACCGCCAATTTTGGAAAAAAAAAAAAAAACAATATTTTTTTAGTTTATGCTATAAAACACATCCAATAAAAAAATGTAAAAAATCTAATTACATATTTTTGGTAAAAAAAATCCCAATAAGTGTATGATTGGTTTGCATAAAAGTTATAGCGTCTACAAACTATGGGATAGATTTAGAGACTTTTTTATTTTTCATTTTACATTTTTAACTAGTAATGGCGTTGATCAGCGATATTTAGCGGGACTGTTACATCGCGGCGGACAAATCTGACACTAAATTATACTTTTTGGGGACCAGTGACACCAATACAGTGATCAGTGCTTATGCACTGTCACTGTATAAATGACACTGGAAGGGAAGGGGTTAACATCAGGGGAAATCAAAATGTTGAGTGTATTCCCTGGGAGTGCTTTCTGTGGGGGATGTGCTTTGACTAAAGGAAAACAGATCCGTGTTTCTGCTTGCAGAAACACAAGATCTCCATTTTCCTCTCTGGCAGAACGGCGGTCTGCCTCGTTTACATAGCAGACTGCCTCTCTCCGAACGATCTCCAATCAAAGCGGGCGTGGGGCTCCAGCGGCATGCGTGCGCCCCAGAGCCGAAGAAGGAAATCACGTACAGGTACGTGATCTTGCGTTGAGGGCTACCCTGCTGCAGTAAATGTATGCGGGGAGGTCTTTAAGTGGTTAATCTACAAACATCCCTTACAGTTTTTTTTTTTGTAAAGGTGAACTATCCTTTTAAGGATTTAGAGAAGATCTGTAAAGAAGAGTGGATTAAAATCCCTCCTGAGATGTGTGCAAACCTGGTCACCAACTACAAGAAACATCTTACCTTTGTGATTGCCACCAAGGGTTTCTCCACCAAGTATGAAGTCATGTTTTACTTGGGGATCAAATACGTATATTACTCACTGAACTGCGACTTAATTTATAGCATTTGTATTGTGTTTTTTTTCTGGATTTTTGGTTGATATCCTGTCTCTATCATTTAAAATACACCTATGATAAAAATTATAGACCCTTCATTTCTGTGTAAGTTTTTCCCACTGTATGTGTCAAGTGTCAGGATCCATTCTGAGGCTCTGATTGGCTAGTTTCAGGGGCACGAAACTGGAGAGCTTGAGAACACACACAGTACTTGTATGTGTTATTATTCCAAGCCCCCATTATCTCAACCTATTATAACTTCTAGTTGTTTAGGTGTCCTTGACTGCCTACCAGCAGAGAATATTTTGGCACTAGCTTTGCTCACATGAAAGAACAGAGATTGAATATTACAAAATAATGTAACTTCCTGCACAGCCAAATATTGTGCCAATGCAGACAGAGTAAAGTATTTAGGAAACAGGATGCTGCGGTTTTATTGTTTTCGACAATGATAATTAGATTTGACACTTTACACTTAAAGAGGAAGCCATCTCACCTTAAGGGTGGCTAAATATCTTTTTAAGACGATGCCTACTCTTTCTCCGGAGCCAAGCACTCTCGCTCCAATATTGGTGTCGTATATGTTTTTGCCGGGATGAAAGACTTAAAAATTCAAATACTTCAGAGACAAAACATTTTCCGACTTATTCATTTTACGGCAAATAATAGACTTTTGACCAGTCGTTAATTTGAGTTTTGAGAATGAGCTTGACTTCCTGCGATGCGTGCAATTGAATGCTTACCTTCGGTCATTGCCAGTTGAGCACCAATCCTTACGCTAGCTTACACCTCTAGAACAGATCTGCATGGTTGGAGAACAGCTCCCTCACTCACTCTCATATTTTTATGCCCAACTTACGAATCAAGTAGAGATGTCTGACCTACCCTTCTTGCAGCAATGGGAAAATGGCCTTCACATGTTCTCAGAAAGACAAGATAATACTTTTTGCTCACAAGGCCTCCCTGGCTTGCAGATACCAGGAAAGAGGTTATAAACTTCTCACACGGTGGTACAGAACTCCAGCCAAATTGCATAAAATATACCCGCAGGCCCTGAACACATGATGGTGCTGTGGGGAATCTTTGGGGACCCTTCTATACATCTTTTGGAAATGCCCTAAATTAAACCGTTTTTGCACTGCTGTGGAAACTACAGTTGAATCACTTACTAGAGTCTCACTCGGTAGAAACCCGGCAGCTTACCTATTGAATGACACCCCTATGTCTAATAGGAAATGTAAGAATTCTTTATTGAGACACTTGCTTACAGCAGCCAGGACCTGTATTCCGGACTTGTGGAAAAGCACGAGCCCCCCCTACAGTTTCCCATTGGAAGATGAGGATCGCAGATATTCAGGTTATGGAGAATCTTCAAAAGAAAGCAAAGGTGGGAGTCTCATTCATAGCTGGTAGCGCTTACATTGAAATCAGGGGGGTGCAGATAAGGAGTCAATTATAACAAAACACAAAACAAAAACAATACTGCACCAACCATATAAGTCAACTACATTTTCTAGAACATCATAATCCACATGACATGGCCCGCTCCATCCATCCCACATCCTGGTGCCCACAAAGGTCCCATCACCCCTCACCCACTAGAGGAGCCACCCCAGCCCTTATACCCACCTACCTACTAACTGACCTCTTCCCACTCCCACAGGAGGTGGGGAGGGGAATAGTCCCAGGGAGCTGAGATCCCCTCGCTGCAGTTCCCTTCAAGATGGCACATGTAACTCACGGTTGTGACTGATTGATCTGGAGACCCTCGGACGCTGCCAAGCTGTGCACTGAAACACTGTGGACACACACAGGGAGACCGCAGCCGATCCAATCTGGCAATATCAACCTGCATGAAGCCACTGAGTAATCCATCGGTGATCCGAAGAATTTTACAGGGAGACTCCCGCCATGGATGTCAGGCGGTCTCAACCTGTGTCCATAGATCACTCACTGGATTTAAAGGCGAGGGCTCCAATGTATGCAATTTAAATCTTCACCAGTCCCAGCACAATAGCCAGACGCTGCTCTGCTCTGGAGTTCTGATCAAACTAATATCAGCCGGTCCGCATATGCAGGTGTGGAGGGTAGTCAGTGCTGCTCATCTGAGCAAATAATTCTAAACAGGTGAGGAAAGGGTTGCCTTGGATGAACTTAGCAAATTACCAAATTTCATAAATAAACCTAGTGATAAAGGGGGCAATGTTGTCCTCTCGCGGGAAGATAGGTACCTCGAGGAGGTACAGAGACAACTAAATGATGATAAGTGCTATGAAAGACTCCAGGGCAACCCGTTCTCAGCACTAGTAAAGGAACTTAATTACCTATTCAAAAATGCCTATCAAGTGGGACTACTTACACCAAGGGAATTTCGATTCCTTTTCATGGAAAATTACAACATCCCTACGTTCTACATAACCCCCAAAATCCACAAAAATTTAGATAAACCACCTGGACACCCCATAGTCTCGGGTGTGAGTGGCCCATTGGATAGAGTGGGCAAATATGTGGATAGAAGAATCAAACATTTGAATAAAGAACTGCCCTCTTTTATCCTGGATACCTCAGATATGCTCAGAACCCTTGCAGATTTGGTGGTCCCTGAGGACTGCCTATTGGCAGGGATAGATGTGGAATCTTTGTACTCCTCCATCCCACATGAGATGGGGGTATGGGCGGTCTCCCAATGGCTGGACATCAGACACCCCCTGGCAGGGCCTCATAATGAATTTCTTATAGAACTTTTAGAATTATATAATAATAAACACTGTTTAATCTATTTTATGTATTCGTGTACTGACATGCCTAGATTGCTACTGAGTGCTCCAGACGAAGCGCATATCTGCGGCGCAAAACTAGTAGAGCCTCCTTAAGTTTCTATGTCCTGGTGGTTTGAAGCCCTACGTATTATTATCCTTTCTTTGTATACATGGCATACATTCAGGGTTGCATTGTTGTCTAACCATTACCATTAATGGGATTCACCCCAGGCTGTTTAACCCATTGTGTGCAGGCGCACTCTCTCCTCTCTTCAATTCCACCCATTTTGGGTTGGTGTATGTCTAGAGGAGATTAGTGCAATGTAGCATGTCATGTTCATGACGTCCGATTTATTTATGTTTTGTTTTTTAAAGAGTATCTATATAAGATTTTGTAAAAAGCCTTAGGGCTCTTTTTGTAATAAATAAAATACTGTTTTATTGTAACGCATGCTTGCAAAGTCCATGTTTTCTGTCCCTACTGTTGCTCCTTGATGTTTAGGATGTGGCATGCTCTTACCCAATATCTATCCCCAGTCCCACACTGGTCAGGACTGGCTGTGCATTTCCCTTTCCCCCATTTTTGATTATCTGTCTAGAATTTTTAGGCTACGTGCACACAGGATGTTAAAAAAACGCCCTAAAACGACAGTAGCTTATCAGTGATTTTTTTTCAGCTTTTTTTAGCGTTTTTGCGCCACCGTTAATGGGCGTTAATGAGCGTGTTTTAGCGCTGGCGTCAATGGACACAAAACATCCAAAAGCGTTGGCGAGTGGCGTTAGTGGGCGTTAGTGAGCGTTTTTGGGCATCAGAGCGTTTTTACAGCTGAAAAACGTCTCTCAGAACCCTCTGGTCTTGGGCCTTTTTTACAGCTCAAAAACATCACTGCTAAAAACAGTTGATGTGTGCATGAACACATAGGATAACATGATGGAGGGTTTAATGACTGTAGAAAAAAACATCTGCAGCTTAAAACAGCTGCTGTAAAACAGTCAAAAAATGTCCTGTGTGCATGAGGCCTTAGAATTGATTTTGAACAATAAGTGTTTTATGTTCGATCAAAAATATTACCGTCAGAAGAGGGATGTCGCCATGGGAGCTGCCTGTGCCCCCTCATATGCATGTCTCCACCTCGGATGGTGGGAAAGACAGGAAGTATATAATCATCCTAGCTACAAAAAATATGTAGCCCTCTGGGCCAGATATATGGATGATGTGCCGGTGGTGTGGAGGGAATCAGTGGAATAATTTGTTGAATTTATAGCAGAACTCAACTGTAACAAGAGCAACATTTTTCTCATCTACAAAGTGGATCAGAATCAGATTGAGTTCTTAGACCTACTAATCCGAAAGGACAAGGACAAAATTGTAACCAGCATGTATAGCAAACCGACTGCTGGCAACACACTCCTCTACGCCACCAGCCACCTTCCATGGCCACTAATTAGAGAGATACCCACAGGACAATGTATTAGGGCCCGGAGGAATTGTTTGAGTCTTCAGGATTTCAATAGAGAAAGCAGGGACCTAAGGTTTAGGTTCAGATAGAGAGGATACCCTAACTCAGTAATTCACAAAGCCAAGTTAAAGGCCTTCAATAAAAATAGTGAAGAAACCCTAGGATTAGGAGGTAAAAGCAAATGCCAATTAGAAAATAATAAAAAAGAAAAAATGGCTATCATTACCACATACGGTACACATTGGAACCATTTGCAAACACTTATGGATAAACACTGGCATTTACTAATGTTAGACAATAAACTAAAAGAGATCCTGGGTACACACCAAGCCTAATAGCTAGAAGAGCACCTACAATTGGGGAGAAACTCGTCCATAGTGAATATACACGTAAAAAGATTGACAGATCCACCCTTATGTCCATGCCTCCCCTGCCTAAGGGTATGCATCCGTGCGGCCATTGTAGTATATGTAAATATATTATAAGAGGGGATTTCTGAATTGCTCTACAACATATGTCATTTATCAAATAGTCTGCCCATGTGGTAAAATATACATGGGCAAGACTATTAGAGAATTCAGAAAGAGAATGGGTGAGCACATTAGTGATATACTTACCAAGGATGATAAATCTCCAGTTGCAATACATTTTAGGACATACATTATGCATCTGTGGATGGGTTCAAATGTGGGATTATTTATAAGTTGGACCTGTCACACAGAAGAGGCGACAGAGATCGCATATTATTACAAAAAGAAGCAAGGTGGATCTTCCTTTTAGATTGTCTTATTCCTAAGGGGTCAAATAGTGATATGTCCCTACAATGTTTTCTGTAATTCACTCATGGGTATATCTAGTGTTATGGTGGATTATATAGCTGTTCTTAGGGGGAAAACCTCCATTGTCCCCCTATACCCATGGATGAATATATGGAGGCCTACGTTCATCTATTAGATTGGCAATGAGCATTAAATGAAATGCATTTGATTACGCGTACAGACGATTTGATAGAGGAGACTATAAGGTATAATAGTGTGAAGGTCATCACTATCCCTGTGTACCCATGGGTCAGTACAAGGAAACCCGCCACCCCATGTGTCCCTATCACTACTGGAAGTGTGATAATATGGAATATCAGAGGAGATAGTTTAGCAGACATGCGCATTAGTTTACGTAAAGTAAATTACGAGTAACGGTTAGATTATCTACTTGCATCCGGAGGTATATAAGTAGGTACCCATATCCCCCTGTTACCTCCAAAAGGGGGATTCTTGTCGATATATTAGGTGGTATTGTGATCTATATGGGTACTCACTTAATGTCTTTTGTAACATCCCTGTATAGTGATAAACTGGGGAATCCTTATTCTGTTAGATTTTCCTTCTAGGTGGAACGAAGAAAAACATTATTATACGCTAGAGACAGCGGA
>BLSH010364251.1:349306-370962 GCA_018402905.1 Glandirana rugosa | reverse complement strand
CCAGAAGCACATTTGTGAGGTCAGGCACTGATGTTAGACGAGAAGGCCTGGCTCGCAGTCTCCGCTCTAATTCATCCCAAAGGTGTTCTATCGGGTTGAGGTCAGGACAGTCAGGTTCCTCCACCCCAAACTCGCTCATCCATGTCTTTATGTATCTTGCTTTGTGCACTGGTCCAAATCATTTGGTGGAGGGGAGATTGTGGTGTGGGGTTGTTTTTCAGGGGTTGGGCTTGGCCCCTTAGTTCCAGTGAAGGGAACTCTTAAGGCGTCAGCATTTATTGGAATTATCAGCATTATCAGGAATTATCGCACTTGGAGTTAATCTGTATGGCAAATATCTATAGAAGGGGTTTCCACTATCCCTGCTAAGTTTCATTTTTTATGTCTTATTTTCAGTTAGATGTGTATTATATGTGATGTTACATAGCACAGAGACTGGTACTGTGGTAATTTTAAAGTTTATTGAGATTTCCATACTATAGAGGGTTCCACCATTATTGTTACGTTATTGATCAGTAAGTTAGCGCTGCACTTTTTTTTGTGGTGTGGGAACACATAACAGTGCTTAGCAGCAAGACTTTTACTGACACTGACAGGTGGCACTGATTGGCACTGATAGGGGGCACTGATAGAGGGGAGTTTCACATTGAGCAGATCGTGAGGATTGCAAGAGCCGCTCAGTGTGTGAAACTTTCCTGTATTGTAGCTTGCAGGGAGAGAGATCACCTGTCAAAAGTCATCCGTGATGTCGGGGGTGGACAGGACCAAACAAGCTATCAAACACCAGCCAATGTGATGAGGTCTGGGCGGGCCGCTATGTGTATGTGGCTCCACCCCCTTTCTTAACCACTTCAATACCAGGCCTATTTTCTGGACTTGGAGTTTACAAGTTAAAACCCATTTTTTTTTGCTATAAAATTACTTAAACCCCCCCAAACATTATATATATTTTTTCTAACACCCTAGAGAATAAAATGGTGGTCGTTGCAAAACTTTATGTCGCACCGTATTTGCGCAGTGGTCTTACAAGCTTTTTTACTTTTTTTTGAAAAAATTCACTTTTTTGAGTAAAAAAATAAGACAACAGTAAAATTATGCCGAGTAAATTGATACCAAACATGTCATGCTTTGAAATTGCACCCGCTCGCAGAATGGCGACAAACTTTGCAACCTAAAAATCTCCATTGGCGAAGTTTAAAATTTCTACAGGTTACCAGTTTTGAGTTACAGAGGAGCTCAAGTGCTAAAATTATTGCTCTCGCTCTAACGATCGTGGCGATACATCACATGTGTGGTTTGAACACCGTTGTCATATGCGGGCGGGACTTACGTATGCGTTCGCTTCTGCGTGCGAGCCCGCAAGGATGGGGCGCTTTAAATTTTTTATTTTTTAAATTTATATTACTTTTTATATTTTAATTTTACACCATTCTTTTTTTTTTAAAAAATTTGATCACTTTTATTTCTATTACAAGAAATGTAAACATTCCTTGTAATAGAAAAAAGCATACTAGGTACACTTAAATATGAGATCTGGGGTCAAAAAGACCTCAGATCTCATATTTACAGTTAAATGCAAAAAAAAAAAAAAAAAAATTTAAAAAATGAGTTAAAAAAATGGACCCTTTAAGAGCATTGGGCGGAAGTGACTTGTGACGTCGCTTCTGCCCTGCAATGTTATGGAGCCACGTGGGCAGCATCTTCCACTCACTCGGCTTCCTGTGCAGGGGGGGAACGGACCCGATCATCTCCGCCACTGCCGACGGTCCGGTAAGTAGCGGAGATGACGGGAAAGTGGCGGGAGGGGAGACACCTCTCCTGACACCGTTAAAAGTGATCTCGTGGCGAATCCGCCGCTGAGACCACTTTTATCTTGCAGAGAATCGCTGGCACAGAACAACGGTATCTGAATGGTGCCTGTAGCTGAAGACAACATTCAGATATTGCCACTCAAAGTCAAGGACGTCCTTAGTATTGAAGTGGCTAAGCAGCCCAATCATTGGCTGGTGTTTGATAGCTGCTCGGTCCCGCCCATCCCCGACATCACCGCTGACTTTTGATAGGTGATGGGAGATTGTAACTGCTTGCAGGGAGAAAGATCGCCTGTCAAAAGTCTGCGGTGATGTCGGGGATGGGCGGGACCAAGCAGCTATCAAACACCAGCCAATGATTGGGCTGCTTAAGAAAGGGGGTGAAGCCACATACAGTAGCAACCCGCTCAGACCCCATCCCATTGGCTGGTGTTTGATAGCTTGTTTGGTCCCGCCCACCCCCAACATCATTGCTGACTTTTGGCAGGTGATCTCTCTCCCTGCAAGCTGTTACAATACATGGAGGTTTTACACACCACACTCAGCGGCTCTGGCAAGGTTCACAATCTACTCAATCTAAAACTGTTTAACAGGCAGCACACCAGCTCTCTTGGATGCATTCACAGCAGCCCAGCGGGGAGATCCACTAACATGGACAGGCACACCCTGTGCGCACGCCTATGGGATCACAGTATATACCGAGGTCCCCTGACGTAGGCACTGCGGCTTACGCATATGTATTTGCAAATGTGTGCAGACAAAACCCTCTGTTTTTAACGTAAACTGTTAGACATGGCCAATTTGGTTGTTTTGCAGATTGTCTGGTAAGTGTGCTGGGAAATCTTTTGTTTGTTTGTAATATGAGGATGAACCTACACAATCCAATCAATTGCTATGCATTTGCACAGACCCTTATAGTACATAATTGCCGGTAAAGCTAAGTTGGTAGAGATAGTACAATTAGATTGTACAGTATATACAATTGCGATCACCTCTTCACTAAGTCAAAAGCTACAGTAATCAAGATGATAAACCATCTTCAACAACATGCAAATAACAATTTATGCTACACTATGTAAATAGGTGAAATTAACCACTTCAGCCCCGGAAGGATTTCACACTTTAGGACCGGAGCCCTTTTTGCGATTCGGCGCTGCATCGCTTTAACTGACAATTGCGCGGTCGTGCGACGTTGTACCCAAACGAAATGTGCATCCTTTTTTGTCCCACAAATAGAGCTTTCTTTTGGTGGTATTTGATCACCGCTGCGTCATTTCTGATTGCCGCTATAAACAAAAGAAGTGCGACAATTTTGCAAAAAAAACCCAAATTTCTTACTTTTTGCTAAAATACAAATCCAAAAAAAATATATAAAAAAACATTTTTTTTCATCGGTTTTGGCCGATTTATATTCTTCCTCATATTTGTGATAAAAAAAATTATTGATTGGTTTGCGCAAAAGTGGTCGCGTTTACGGATGATGAGAATTCATTTTTGGGGTTTTTATTTATTTATTTATTTTTTACTAGTAATGGCGGCGATCTGCGATTTTTAGCGGTACTGCGATATTGGGGCGGACATGTCGGAACATTTTGACACTTTTTTGGGACCATTGGCATTTATACAGCGATCAGTGCTATAAAAATGCACTGATTACTGTGTAAATGCCATTGGCAGTGAAGGGGTTAACCTGCAGGGGGGCGCTCTAAGGGTTAACTGTGTTCCCTGGGCGTGTTCTTATCGTGGGGGGACTGCCCTAACAGGAGAAGGGAAGCGATCACACCTTCCGTGTAGAGGAAAGCTGTGATCACAGCCCTTCCCCCTCACACAGAACGGAGGTCCATGTTTACTTACACGGACCTCCGTTCTTTCACTCCGGGGGGGGCATCGCGGGTGGCCGGCGGAGATCGACTCCGCCGCACCCGCTCCCTGGCCCTCCCCGGATACAGTGAGCGCGCGCACTCACTGTGCGCGATCTGGCAGCCGCCGTCAGATGACGGCGATTTGCCTTGAAGAGCCACTTTGCCGCCGCCAAATGCCGATCGGCGGTCGGCAAGTGGTTAAAATAATGCCAAATAAGTGAAAATTAATGAAATAATCAACTATACAATTTCTATAGATAATAATTGTGAGAAAAAAATATTGCAAAATTGCGATAAGCGACCAATTTCTCCAATGATGTTCAATAATCAAACATAAAAATCAATAAATTAAATATACCTGTATAACGTCCACAATCAAAGTCTATTGAAACTTCAAAGAGAAAGGGAAGCTGTTCCCCATTAGGGATGGGGCTGTTCAGTTCGCACCAGAACTTTCGAACATAGCGAAAGTTAGGAATGAATCCCATTGAAGTCTATGGGACTCGAACGTAAAAAATCAAAAGCGCCCATTTAGAAGGCTTATCTGGAAGTAATTGGGCATACAATGGTTATGGGGGTCCGGGTACTGCTATGGGAGACATGTATCTTTGAAACAAAGTTTGTAAAAACATAATTTTTAAATGAGCAGTGATTTATTGATGCTTAAAGTGAAAGTAAAAAAGTGAAAAATTCCTTTCAACATAAGTCCCCTTAGTCTACCTGTAAAGTGGCACTTCTGTACCATGTATATAATCTGCTGCAGCAATAACTGCAAAAAAAATGACATTTTCCCTGCAAGCTTACTTTATTTTGTAAGCAACGGCTTGGGGAGCCAGTCTATATGATGAGGGCACAATGTAGTGCACTGGGAACAAGGTTAGAGATTTTTTGGATAAATTCTGGCGTCTCTTCCACTGACTTTGGATAGAAGTAACGGGTGCCTTCACACCTTAACCCTATAAGAGTCTTGATGAAAGCAAGAATTTGCCTTGCTGTCAAAAATTGCAATGATTTGCATCTGTCAAACAGGTGTAAAAAAATTGTTTTTTTGGGTGTTGGTGACGCCTAAACACTGTAACCCTGTAATTCTTGAAAGCAATAATTGGCCTTGCTGTAAAAAAATAAAATTTGATGCACCTGTATTATACCAGTATTAATTCAAATACTTACGGTAATTTTCCTTTCCTGATGAGCTCCATGGCAGCACAGCTGGGTATAGGCTCCGCCCCCCATGCCTCCAGGACTTATCTTATACATTTGAGCCCACCTACAGCCTTGGTGTTCTGTAACTAGTCCTACCAAGCTGGATGGGATCTGTGCTGCTATGGAGCTTGTCAGGAAAGGAAAATTACGGTAAGTATTTGAATTCAATTTTCCTTTTTCCTGATAGCTCCATGTCAGCACAGCTGGGAGCTAACTAGCCAAACAGAGATGGGATAATGCTACACACTCCTTAATTCTGGCTAAAAACAGAAGCCAGGATGGCTCTAACAAACTCAACTGTCCTTAAGGCTTCTTCTATACAGTAATGAGCCATAAACGTATATATATATATTTTGGTGCCCACGTAGGTGCCTTGCAGATAGTCTCAGACACTTGGGCTGCGGCCACTCTCAAGGTCGCGACCCTTCTAGTGACGAGTGCCGTGATTCTCCTGGCACGGCCAACCCTTTCAACTTGTAGGCCAAGGAGATGAGCTTCACCAACCAAAAGGCAATAATCTTATTGGAAGCCGTGAATCATTATGTGTTCCACCTGGAATGACAAACAGATGGTCCGACTTCCTGATGGCAGAAATCTCCTTGATTAAACATTGCAAAGCTTGGTCTACATCCGATAGGATAATTTCTTGAGTAGTCCCCAAAAGAAACGTAGGAAGGTACATTTTTGTGTGATATGGATTCTGAAGGTCAGTTCAGGCACAGATTCGAGCATTGGCATGAGTACCTATGTCTGGGAAATACGCAAGTATGGGTTCTTTAAACCCCAAGGCCACCAATGTTGACTCTCTTCTGGCTGATGTAATTGCCACCAGTAAAGCCGTTTTCAGTGAGAGGTACCACAGGGTGATTGAAGGCATCTGATTCAAAAATGTCCAACACCAATGGGAGATCCCATTTTGGAAACAACAATTCGAGGTCAACCAAATTGCATCTTGAAAAACAGTATAATTAATTGCTGGATGCCCACTGTATGCCGGTGAAGGCAGAGATAGACAACATGTGTGCCTATAGCATACTTATTAGACTCAAATCAAGCCCCGTCTGTAGAAATTTCAGAACAGACTTCTGAAGAGTCCAGTGTAAAATCTTGATCAGCAGTAATCCTGCAAATGTATGCTATATTCTAGTATAAGCACTGTTAGCGCTGTTTTCATAAGAGTATTCACAACCTTTACAGAGCATTCAAGCTCCATTAGCCTCTGCCTCTCAAGACCCAAGCCATCAGCCTGAACCTTTCAGGTGCTGGACGAATGGGAATTAGAGAAGATTTGATCTTACAGGCAGAGGGAGTCAATCTTTGACACTCATTAGGAGGAGCAGAGGGTACCAAGGCCCCTTCGGACAATCTGTGAGCATCACCAGAACTATCACCTTCCACCACCACAGCCTCAGCGGAGATACACTCTGCAATCAGCACCTCCACAAAGATTGCTTGCGGATTCTGGACCCTGGAATAGAACTTTAGCAACTTGGTGTTGACTGGGGATGTGAGCGGGTCTACCTTTGGAAGAAAATACCAAGCTCTGTTAACTCTCAAAAGACTCGCAGTAGCCTGAACCATTCATTGTCATCCAGACTTGTCCTAGATAAATAGTTTGCCTGAAGTTTCTTCTGACCAGGCACATAGGCCACAGATAGCTGCAGAAGATGGACTTGGGCAGATTCTAGAAACAGAGAAACCTCCTTCAGGAGGGAGAGACTGAGCCTTGTTTCCTGATATAGGCCACAGTCATTGCGCTGTCTGTCTATCTTCACCAGGACAGGTTCACCCTGGATGAGGTTGCGATGATATCACGCGTGAGACACCCACAAAGTGTTGATACCACGCATGAAGCAACACTGACTCCATCTTGGAAGGGGAGCTACTTAAATGGCTTCTAAGTTTTTTTTTCTTCACTCCTTCTAACATGGCAGTTTGAACGTAGGACAAAGTTCCTCATTTACACCTCCTCCCTCTCTGGCCAAATCAACTTCAAAGGGGCCCATCTGATCATGGTCCATGACTGGCCAGGAAGAAGCCCTGTCCGGTAGAAGTATGCCACAGTGATAAAACATACATATTTGAATGTAGAATTTTGCCACAGATAATTCAAGTATAGACATTCACCCCTTGTTACCCAAGGAGGGATAGAACTAGTCTATTCTCTTCCCAGGGTCCTAGAAGGTCTCAGCACTCTCATGTTTGGAGTCATTTGAAAGCTTTACGCATGCCGAGATTGAATTTCTTACTGGGAGATTTGCCAGGTGGCCCAATCATAAGGTATGATTTTCATAATCCATGCATAGAATATGCAGCATGTCTCGCAACGGCCCGCCCTGGACATTGTCTAAGAACACGCCCTCTCATGCGAATGGCCAGAGGGGTATATCTCCCCCCATTGTGATCCAGAGAAAAAGTACTGCCAAGATCAATTGTCAGTTCTCAATTACCATCAATGAAGCAACATCAGAGAACCAGGAAATCATCTTAGAAACACTGATTAGGCACGGACATTTCAAATGCAGGTATTTTTCATTCTGTTCCTTTGCGGTAAATTTTGTCTCAGTATCTTGCAACCTTCTTTTATTTTTCTGTAAATATTTTACTGCACCTAAAACTTGACCTTTTCATTATTAAACCTTATTTTGAAAAGTGTTCATTTTGTCCCTAAAGCTCTTAATGCAACTATTACGAATCTGTTCCTTTGAAGAGCGCTACTGTTTTTAAAATAACGCATCTGAATATACCTGTCTGCGGTGACAGTGTGTGTTATAGGTGGTTATTCTGAAATACTGGCATTGCTAACATACGGGTCTTCTGGCCGGCATCCAGAAGTGGTGGCAGAGAAAGGGTTAATTGTTTGAATTAGCTTGGTAACAATCGCTTTCAGGAGGCTGGCACTTAGACGGTGGTCCCGCAAACTGTGTAATCTTTGTGCTGAAAGCAGCTGAGAGTGGCATTGTTACATTTGTGACAAGTGCGGTATTAGATCAGGGGGGTCCTCGGTTGCCGGTCGGTGAGGAGGGCAGCGATCTGATACCCGCGTTCGTCACAGAGGTGACTGAAGGCTAGGAGCCTGAAATGCTGCTCTCAACTCCAGGATGTTGAACACCATCCTGGCCCTGAGCCCATTGTTTTTAAAGTAGGGCTCTCCTTCTACTTCATCAGAAAGGAATTACATTGCAGACAATTTTGTTTCTCCAACCACAAGTTTAGGCCACTGATTCAGAAACTTGACTTGAAGGGGGGCGAGAGTTCAACTGAGCCTACCTGAGCTGCTGGAGCGAGGCTATTTCTACGGCTCAATCGGAGACATGAAGGATGAAAGATCTCCAAATATGTCCTGAAATGCTTGCCTTAACGGACCAAGTGTCCATCACTAAAGCTGTACCTATGTTCACAGAGGAGCCACAAAGTGCCCATAAGGCATGTATGGGTGGCACAATCCCAAAATACCGGAAAGCATGGCATGACATGGAGCTCTTTGCTGACTTCTTGGATTATGTGCTGGCTTACCAGTTTTTCCTAGACTCCCAGACAGAAATTCAGAAGCTAACCTCTCTGGAGTGACTGTGGTACCTGACTCTTGAGCTTCTGTCTTCTTTAACTCAACATACATTTATCTTGGGGTAACAAGCCAATCTGACCACTATTAGATTTAGGTTTGACCTTCCAAGACCAGGAATAATGCAGTTATTGAGTATGTCCTTGAAGGCCACAACATCTGATGATAAGGTCATGTATCTGCCCAGTCCCCCAAAGGACACCCACTGACCAAAGGGATGATCCCAAATCCTGGACATCTTTCTGTTCAAAAGGGCATAACTGACATCCTGCTGTGACAACATGCTCTAATCTTGTAGAACGAGCACTTAATTCAGCCACCATACTTGAAAAACTTCCACAGTTTTGCTTCTATTTAAAGGCATTTTACCAACCATACAAAAGGAGGAATAAAAAAAATCTGGACAAGGTCATCCTCATCTTCCTGTTCAGAAGAGACTGAAGAGGATTGATTTGGCTTGAGAAGGATTTGAGATCAGTTTTAATGGCCCTAAAAGAAAGACTGGACATTGCCAGAATAGATGGTCCTTGCAGAAGATGAATTCAACAATTCCTTTAGAGTGTCTTGACCACATGCTTAATTAATTGTGACAACTTGGTTGCCATCATCATCTTAATCACTGTCTGCCTGAACAAAGTAGGAATCATACAGTCATGTTCATTCACATCTTCTTGGGAAGAATCCAACAAGGGTTAATTTGCCTGAGGAGGTTCTGAGACTGCTCATTGCCACAATATATGACCCCTTCACAGAGTGAGTGGAAGCAACTCCTTTAGAATGTTTTGACCACGTGTTCAATGAATACGACAACCTGGCAGGTGTGGACATCTTTATGCCTGGCTGCTTGAACCAGCACGGCTTATACAGTCATGCTCATCTGTCTATTAATTTTGGAAAAGTCTGAAGAAAAATGGTTTGCCTGGAAGGCTAAGAGGTTGCTCACTGATAGAAAAGATAACCCTTTCACAGGGTGAGTGAAAACACTCCTTTAGAGCACATTAGCCTCATGTGACAATCTGTTAGGTGTCTTATCCGTGGTATTCATGCAGTCATGACCATCCAAAAACTCAGAAAACATGCTGTTTTGCCTGGTATGGCTAGGCAGCTTCTCATTGCCAGAGCAGATAACCCTTTCAAAGGGTGAGCAGAAACCACTCATTTAGAGTGTATTGGCAATGTGCTTATGGAATGTGACATCCCATTAAGTGTCATCACCTCTATCTCTGGCTGTTTGAGCCAGTAGGATACATACTATTATACTCACCCGCGTCTTCCTCTTATAGAGTCTGAAAAGGGATGTTTTGCTTGGGAAAGCTATGAGACTGCGCATTGCCAGAGCATATAACCCCTTCACAGGGTAAGTGGAAATAACTTGTTCGAGTGTATTGGCCACTTGTTTACTGAATGAGACAACCTGTTCTGTATCATCATCTTCATCTCTGGCTGCTTAAACAAAGCAAGACTCATACAGTCACGTTCATCCCTGCCATCTTTAATGAAGAGGGCTGTTGTGCTTGGGAAAGCTCTGAGACTGCTCATTACTCATTACCAATATAGCTAACCTTTTCACTGGGTTTTGGGTGCCTCTTAACAAAGGAGCCCAAAAAAAATAATGTCATCCCAGAAGTAAGCCTCTTCTAAAGATGATGCCCAAGAAAGCCTGCAAACAGTTTGCTGAAGACAAGCAGACTAAGGACATGGATTACTGGAACCATGTCCTGTGGGTTGATGAGACCAAGATAAACTTATTTTGCTCAGAGGGTGTCAAGCATGTGTGGCGGCAACCAGGTGAGGAGTACAAAGACAAGTGTGTAATGTCTACAGTCAAGCATGGTGTTGGGAGTGTCATGGTCTGGGGCTGCATGAGTGCTGCCAGCACTGGGGAGCTACAGCTCATTGAGGGAACCATGAATGCCACTATGTTTTGTGACATACTGACACAGAGCATGATCCCCTCCCTTCGGAGACTGGGCCTCAAAGCAGTATTCCAGCATGATAATAACCCCAAACACACCTCCAGGACGACCACTGCCTTGCTAAAGAAGCTGAGGGTAAAGGTGATAGACTGGCCAAGCATGTCTCCAGACCTAAACCCTATTGAGCATCTGTGGGGCATCCTCAAACGGAAGGTGGAGGAGCGCAAGGTCTCTAACATCCACCAGCTCCGTCATGGAGGAGTGGAAGAGGACTCCGGTGGCAACCTCTGAAGCTCTGGTGAACTCCATGTCCAAGAGGGTTAAGGCAGTGCTGGAAAATAATGGTGGCCACACAAAATATTGACACCTTGGGCTCAATTAAGACATTTTCATTTTGGGGTGTACTCCCTTTTGTTGCCATCGGTTTAGACATTAATGGCTGTGTGTCGAGTTATTTTGAGGGGACAGCAAATTTACTCTGTTATACAAGCTGTACACTCACTACTTTACATTGTAGCAAAGTGTCATTTCTTCAGTGTTGTCACATGAAAAGATAGAATAAAATATTTACAAAAATGTGATGGGTGTACTCACTTTTGTGAGATACTGTACACAAACCACTCAAGGGAATTGTAGACATCATAAAAGCATGCTTCTCATCCTCTTTTTTTTTTTTTTGGTGAAAAACTGAAGAGTACACATAAATATAAAAGGATGTCCTTCACAGACGACCTCTCTACCTTACCCGTGAATGCTGGTCTTTGAGAGGGTTGGCACAATAGTAAAGTACACATGAGAAGCCACCAACGGGTTAATGTCATGTGTGTGTATTACTTTGTGCACCTGTTATGCAGAGTACTCCCTGTGGAGGAGTTCAGGGTATGCATAGTGGCTGCAGGGAGCAAAGCACAACAAATCCCAGCAATGCAGTATTATTTGGATACAAAGCATATTAAACTTTAGCTCACCTAACCTCCGCCATCTGACACAGTGCGGTGGTGCGTACCTAGGGGAGACTCTGCCAACACCACTGTCCACTTACCATGAACCCAGACAACACTGTTAGCCGTGATATAAGCCACCACGAATACCAGCAGCGGGGCTCCCTGGATTATGGGTCATTTAGCCAAGGCACCAGGGACTGCATACAGCCAAATTCACACACATGGACGGACAGCCAGCACTTTAGACCAGCCAGGTAGAGGAGCACACCAAGGTCCTGCGCATGGGAGGAAAAAAAGAACACCGGGGCTGAAGGTGGGCTCAAATTTATGAGTTAAGTCCTGGAGGCATGGGGGGGGGGGGGCAGAGCATATACACAGCTGTGCTGACATGGGGCCGTCAGGAAATTGTTTTTTGGGTGTCAGTGGCACCTTCACACCGTAACCCTATAGAGGTATTCTTGATGAAAGCAAGAATTGGCCTTGCTGTAAAAAATTTAAATTTGATGCACCTGTCAAACGGGTGCTGAAAAATTGGTGTTTGGGTGACGGTGACGCCTTCACACCATAACCCTATAGAGGTACTCTTGATGAAAGCAAGAATTGGCCTTGCTGTCAAAAATTGCAATGATATGCACCCGTCAAACGGGATGAAAATTGCTCTTTGGGTATTAAATGTGCCCATGAAACCTACACCAAAAACATTCTTCCAGATGATATGAACACCCACAACGGTAGGCAGCCTAGAAGTCCTGCAGAGATTCCACATCCCAAAAACACTTAATTGGCGAGATCGGCATCAGGGGCTTCATAACTGCTGGTAATCCAGGACTGATTCATATTGATAAAAGTCAGACAGTCCACGGAGTCTCTGGACAGACGCACTGTATGATCAGTAACAAAACCTCCAGCAGCACCAAATGCCCATTCGGAAAGCACCCTGGATGCAGGGCAGCCCAGCAGCTCTGTAGAATACTGGGCAAGTGCTGGCCAGTGGTCTATTCTCATGACCCAGTAAGCCAGTGGATCGTTGATTGGAAAGCTCTCCATCTCTGTGTTTGTCCCTAGATAATCGGCCACCATGTGATACAGACGCTGCCAATGGGTTGTGATAGCTGACAGCCCTGGGCGGCGAGAAATGCATCACTTTGGTGGCTGCCTTTTCCAACGCTCCTTTCTTGACCAACAGAAGCCTCAAAACTACGTTTTCCACGGCACTGTAACCTACCAGAGTCTGGGAAAATGTTTGATAAACTCCTCTTTAAGGTGTCCTCAAGAGATTTCATTTTCTGCACTCTCTGTGGGGATGGGATGAGTTCTGAGACTTTCCCCTTATAATGGTGGTCAAGGAGTGTTGTCAACCAATAGTGATCCTTCTCCTTTATGCCACGTTTTCTCTCGCAGGCTTTGAACCATGATGGAGCCCATGCACTGCAAATTTGCGGAGGCATGAGAAGCAGACTCCTCAGGGTTACTGAGGATTACAGTATCTGGAACTGCCTCCTCCCAGCCACGTACTACTCCCAAGGGTTCTGGGGATTGAAAGTTATTGCTTACTGTTTGACGTATGTCTTCCTCTGCTTCAATGCCTCTGAAACTGCCAGAATCTTCCTCCTCCTCCCTCTCCTCTTGTGTGTTCTGTGGCATAGGAACGATGGTGTCTGCATCAAGTGGGCCTTGAGAGGAAAGGAAGTCCTCCTCTTCCTCCCAATGCTTTGCCTCGATTGCCCTGTCCATAATGCCACGCAGAGTCTGCTCCAGCAGGAACACAACAGGGATTGTGTCACTGATGCATACATTGTCGTGGCTCACCACCCTTGTGGTGACAGTACAGTGCATGCATCCTTTATGTGCAGCCATTGGCGTGGGAGAAAAAAGCCGAGCCAGCCTGAGCCTGTCGTTGTGCCATACTCACACAGGTACTCATTGACGGCCCTCTGCCTCATGTATAGCTGCTGCAGCATTACCTAAGTCGAGTTCCACCTAGTGGGCATACAAATAAAGCGGTTTATGGGCAGATGGAATTACCGCAGAATTTCGGCCAACCGAGCACTGGCTGTGTATAACCACCTGAAATGGCTGCAGACTCTTCTGGCCAGCTTTAGCACATCTTGCATCCCTGGGTACCTATTTAGGAAATGCTGCACCACCAATTGAAGACATGTGCCAGGCATGGCACATGTGTGAACTTTCCCTGTCTAAGGGTGGACAGGAGGTTTGGGTAGGGTTGCCACCTCATCCCTTTAAACCCGATCACATATGAATTACACAGGTTCTGAGGCTAATTTAATGCAGATAAGGCACCAAGTGAGCATGGGCGTCCGCAGGTAGGGGCAAGGGGGGGCAATTGCCCCCCCCTGGAATCAGATCAGGGGTTCCCCACTAGGTCCTTATCCTCTTGAGCCATGTATGCAGTTTCTGACAGTCTCTTGGGCCATGTATGCAGTCTCTGACCGTTTCCTGTACCATGTCTGCAGTCTCTGACTGTCTCCTGTGCTATGTCTGCAGTCTCTGACTGTCTCCTGTTCCATGTCCGCAGTCTCTGACCGTATCCTGTACTATGCCCGCAGTCTCTGACCGTATCCTGTACTATGTCCGCAGTCTCTGACCATCTCCTGTACCACGTCTGCAGTCTCTGACTGTCTCCTGTACCATGTCTGCAGTTTCTGACCGTCTCCTGCATCATGTCCGCAGTCTCTGACCATCTCCTGGATCACGTCTGCAGTCTCTGACCATCTCCTGTATCACGTCTGCAGTCTCTGACCATCTCCTGGATCATGTCTGCAGTCTCTGACCATCTCCTGTACTACGTCTGCAGTCTCTGACCATCTCCGGTACTACGTCTGCAGTCTCTGACTGTGATAATTTAATTACGACATTGTCAAAAAGGAGCAGAGCATGGATGACCTTGAAATTATGCCCCCCCCCTGGAAAAAGTTCTGCAGACGCCCATGCAAGTGAGTTTTATTACCATCTTAATCAGCCACAGAACCTGTGTAATTAATATGTGTTTGGGTTTAAAGGGATGAGATGGCAACCCTAGGTTTGAGCCATTATTGCACACCAGCATTCCTGGCTCCAGCTGGCATGGTGTGAACCACCTCTGGGCCTGTCCCTGCAGAGCTGCAAGAATCTCTGCTCTGGTGCGGTTCCAGCTGAAGCACTGCATGGCACCTTTTAGCCCGACTCATGGAATAGTCCTTTGAACACTTAGGAGGGCATGGAGGAGGAGGAAGGGGTATAGCTGACAAATCTAGCATCATCACCAGCTGTATGGAGACGAGGGGGCACAACCCTCCCATCATCTATCCAATATGACCAAAAAAAAGTTTTGCCCATAATAATACTTTATACCTTGCACATCATTGGAGCAATTGTCACATGTGGTAATATTTTCACAGAGATGATCTATACATGATGTAGAGCTGCTGATGTTAATTTTCACTTATTTTTGTCATGATTTTGATAGCACACCATCAGATCGTACAGTGTATGCAGATCTTATGGCCGCGCTTAGTTTGGACAGCAGGGATTATGGGGATGAAAGGACAGCAATGTGGGCGTGGCTTCACCTCAGCTCTGACATGCGGTGGAGGCGGGGCGAATAAAAACTTCCCGTACCGCAAATAAACAGAGCGGCGCTGCCAGGTCACTTCCGGGGGAGGAGCGCCGCGGTGCCTGTGACCGGTGAGGGTGTACGGGCTGTATTCTCTGCAGCGCCAGGGGCGAGTTATGGCGGAGGAGGGCTGAGGAGAGCTCCACGGAGGTGAGGGGAAGAGGGAGGCCCGAGCTGTGGGGAGGAGCTGGGGAAAGTGTTGTAGGGAGTCTGAGTGTCCCGGGAACTGGGGGGCGGTTGTCAGAGGTGACTGGCAGCAATAAAGAGGACCTGTCTCCCATGTGTGAGCTCCTCGCCTCATGACTGCAGCAGGTAGGTATCTGTGAGTTGGAGGGAGGAAGAGGCCTGTCCTGGCTGCCATCTAACCTTCTCCTCCCATGGCTGCACATCTGGAAGGGTTCCATTCCTCCAGTAAGTCAGAGAGGCGTTGCTCGGTGTGGTGAAGCTGGAGGATCGCAATGACAGCCGTCAGGTCAGTATTTAGAAGAAGACGGCCCGGCGCCTTCCATGGAATTCTCAGCGGCGTTCTTCTCCGGTGTACTTATAGTCATGGCCAGCGTCCCCCTCCCGAATCTGGCATTTGCAAAATAGAATTCAGTGTTTCGGATTAACAATCCTGATTTGCGATCGATCACTGCAAATGCAACGCAATTCTGCTGTGATCGCAGCAAGATTCAAGAACGCGCTTCTCATGTTGCCCTAAAGGGAGCATGACATGTGAATGCAGCCTTGGGGTGTGGAAGGCCACAGGAACTCCAGAATGACGTGAGCTACATATGAATATGGCTCTGTTATCATAAATGGATGCTACAATGTATTCCTAAAATGCCACAATGATCAGCAATCCCCTATAAGGCCCGGTTCACACTGATGCGTCAATCGCTCCAACTTTGGAGCACAAGTCAAGTTAGAAGTCGCACCCCCATTCAGTGCAATGGAACCATTCTAACCAATGCCACTTGAGTCTGGTGACTGGTAAAGAAGTCGCATGCAAGTTGTGCCGAAGTCGTGCTGGGATTCGGGTTCAAAGATGCGTCAGTGTGAACCTGGACCAAGGCTCCATGTACACTGGGCTTAAAAAAAAAAAAACGACAGTTCTCCTGGCAGAATAAATCGCTCATATGGAGTTTTTATACACCATTTAGGAGCAATTGGAGCTTTCTGGCAGAAATCAAAAACACGAACCAGAATGTTTTTTTTTCTCCTGCCTGTAAATGCTGAGCCTAAAGTATGACTCTAATCATCCTAATGGTGTGGACACATAGGATAATATTGAGTTGCTTCTACAGGCAGAGCACAAAACTGTAGGAGCAGTGAATTTTAAGCCCGCGTGCGCTTAAAACAGAGCTCAGATGAGAGGGAGAAGCCACAGCAGCAGTGTGCTGATCGGAGGAGAGGTCAGAAGGGTGATCGTCGTCATTTTGCTGCTTCTCATTTCACTGTCCAGTCACATTCTGAGGGGAAGAACAGGACCTGTAAGACCTCGTTTTAAAGGGGCTATAAAAATAGGCGGTTGAATTGAGATCTTTCCTTCCTGTGTCAAATCACCCAGTTGTAAGTTACCATTGGCCATACTGGTTCACGTTGCGGCAGTTAGGAGACGTCATATCCGCTCTGAGCTATTCATTGAATACCTCTGAAAACGTTCACATCTAGATATTTGGAATCGCCGTGATTCCAAGTTGCACTATAATGCTGGTAAAACGCAGCACCCTTGTTCAGGTGCCATCCATTTTCAGTAGCACCTAGACGTGGTTTAGTTGTGCTGTGACTACCCAAAAAAAGAGCAAGAGCCTCTTGGATGACAAGCTTTGCGTGATGCGATTGCAGCGAGATTTATAATGCGGCAAAACAGCGCTTAGACGGCATTGGACATGAATGGCACCCAATGAAGCATGCTGCACTTTGCCAGCATTGCAGAGCGATGTGAAATAGCGGACAAAATCAGTGATGTCACCTGCGATCTCAAGTTGCTAGATGTGAACAGGGCCTCGGAGGTGGTGGCAATGTTGGCCATGTCTGTAAATGATGAGCTCCAAGTGTTAGCTGCAGCTAGAACAAAACAGGTCCCCCCCCCCCCCGCCTACAAACAAGGCTATGCTATGTGGCAGAGCTGTGTAAATCCCAGGACTGGACAGAAATACAAATCCTGTGGCAGATAAAACCATTCCTTAGTATGCATTTCATCTGTGTATTTAGCACTTCAGCCTCGTACCCCAACTCCATCCGAAATGTTTTTTTCTTAGTCTTCATGATGGTCGGGTAAAGATGTTGTGTTTGTGTGTTTTTTTTTTTTTTTTTTTTTTTTTTTTTTTTTTTGTTCCTCTGATTCCATTTGGGAGCTTTTCCTTATTGTCATGTGCTGTGCATAAGAAATGGGGGCATGAGCCTTACCTAGGAAAGAACCCTTCCCCACTCCTCTTAAAAAAAATAATTTTGTTTTGTTTTTGTCTGTGTCCCTGTTGAAGTGTTCTGTCACTTCCTGTCCTTCCAGCTGTTGCATTAGGCCAATTTTAACTGTTTTGTTTGGTTAATGTTACAGGATTCATGGGTCTCATAAAACTTATCAATGTCTTTCACAGACAGGATAATGAGCACCTGTCGCTGGTGCACACCTGGGGGTTCCGTCACAGCAGAATTGCTGAAGAGCTATGCTGCCAAGGGTTTACAAAATGAGGATTTTATTGGTGCCAACGATGACCTCTCCTACTGCATGGAGTGTGTGGTGGAATACCACAGAACCAGAGATGGAGTTCCACAGCTTCACAAGGTAGACAATGCCAAGACCTCAAGAAAATACCGTTAGTTATTTGGGTCCCATAATTAAAAATAGGCAAATGTCATTGTAACATCTTTGACATGGAGTCTTTTACCACTCGCCATCAATATGTGAAGACTAGCAAAGGTGCTCATTTCAGGCACAACAGGAATCAGTGATGGATGGAATCCAGTGTCTACTGATTGTGGAAAAGAGACATCGATCACAAATAGTTTAGGTAGAGAAGGGGACACAGGAGGTGTGATAAGCGTTGACATCTTCACTATTGGATGCCATAAATGGGAAAACGTGTGTTCATTTTTGTTTGTAAAAAGGCAGTCCATCACCTAAATAGTCAAATGTGGGAAAAGATGTTAAGAACCGGAGGTATAAATGATGTTGGAATTTCCAGTGTCAGACTTTGTGTCCTGAGAACACCACCATTGACGGGGGAAGGATAGTGGAAGAAGCAGCAAGAATCTGTTTGACTGGGAATATAAGGAGCAAATATTTGAGATAGAGCAGGGCAGCAGAGATCAGTGGTGCATCGCAGCAGCAAGCGTTAATGATTGAGTAAAGCCTCATACACACGATGAGAATATCAGAAGAATGATCGTCCGTTTTATTTTTGCTTGTCTCATATGGAAAATGAAGAGGTTACTTGATTTACGAAAAGTCTTGTACAACCGAATACTATTTCGGAAGTAATGTAATGTGTTGTATTCTTTAGTTTCTGAGCATGCATGGTCTTGGTCCTGTTTTTGTTCTGTTTTGGATGAATACTGTACTGAATAAGCAAAAATTGTTCTGGTATTATGCGAGGAAAAAATTTTGTTTGTCCCTTCGGGTAATTTCGCATGAACTGTTGTGATTGGCGCTCAAAAGCGAACGATCAGATTGTTGTACAATCGCTTAAAAATCTGTATTTTTCGTCCAGATTTCTGATTGTGTGTATTAGGGTTAAAGGCCTGTACACATGGTCTGATGGTTGGTCCACAATGGTCGCCCAACAGCCTGTTGGCCAATAATCCGATCATGTGTATGCACGATTCCACAGCCCATTTCCAATCGTTGTCCAACAGAAGTTGAATGACGTGACTAGGAAACTTGTGTTTTCCAACAAGGAGTTGACCGATTTGTTGGCTCGTGTGTGCAGAAGTTGTCCAACCAACAGTTGGAAGTGCAAACACGCATGCTCGGAATGCAGGAAGTGTTCGGTCATGTAACCTGTGTTCCTAATTCACAAATCACATTCACCTGAACTTCCTCGTTCCTATGCGTGGAACACGTAACTACATTTGGCCGATTACTTGTTTCACATTGGTACGCTAGACCAAACCGCCGTCGCCCAATTTGGGAAAAAGTTGGACCTTCGGTTGACCAACCGTCGGCTCATGTGTAAGAGGCTTTACCTTTAGAGTGGATAAGTAGAGATTAATGATGGATTTGACAGGAGGCATTGAAGTTCATGGATTGTCGAGCAGGATAGGGAAGCAGTGTGAGAGCAGTGATAATGAAACGGGATGATTAGAAAGAAGGTGTCAGGAATCAATAACCGTTGAGCAGGATTTGAAAGGTTAAAGCATGAATCTGTGACCCTCAAGTACAATGGAGATGAGATATTTGAGATCAGTGGTGGCACTATGAGATGCAAGTGAAGCAGTAGGAATCGGTCATGGCAGCATGGGGTTTGAGAAGTGGGGACACTTCAGAATTAGATTTGCAGAGTGGGGAGGACCAATAAATACCAGTAGTGTTCGAGAGGATTGGGAAGTGATGCAGCAGGGATTACAGTGGTTCTGGATTACAGGGAAGGCAGCAGGGATCAATGACTGCAGAAAGGATGGGAGTGGAGTCAGCAGCAATCAGTGGCGGCAGAACAGAATGGGGTGTAGTTGTCTGGGATTGTGGACAATGGAACAGGATGGGAGATGAAGCAGCAAGGATCAGTGATGGCAAAATAGGATTGAAGGAGGCAGCGGGAATCAGTCTTGGCAGGATGGGAGAGGAGACAGCTGAGATCATTGTCAATGGGGTGAGAGAGGATGCAGCAGAGATCAGTGAATGCAGGGCAGGATAGTCAATGACAGCAGAACCAGATGGGCGTAGAGGCAGTAAGGATCACTGATGGCAAATCGGGAGAGGAGGGAGCAGAGATCAGAGATGAAAGAACAGGATGGGAGAGGAGGCATTGATGGTCAAAATCAGCAAATCGGAGATCTTTTATGGTAGAGAAGGAGAGAATTGGCAAGGGTCCATTACGAAAGGAGAGGCAGCAGGGAGATCAATAATGGCAGAAGATGATGGGAGAGGAGGAAGCATGGTTGGGGACTGCGGAACAGGATGATAGTTTAAGTAACAGAGATCAGCGACGGCAAGATGGGATAGGACAGGAGGTAGTGGAAATAATACCTACTGCACTGCGACTTAAGGAGTGGAGGGTGGGACAGATGAAATGGTGACAGTGGAGCAGAGTGGGAGAGGAGGAGGACCAGTGATCACAGAATGGAATGTAAAGTGACCAATAAGTATTAGTAGCGGTGGAGCGAATTGTGGGAAGATGCAGCAGGGATTAGTTATAGTGCATTGAGAGATTTCATGAGACCTGATGCCAGATAATCCTGTTACAGTGAACCAGGATTGGAGAGGTGGCAGCGGGTATCGGTGTTGTGAGAACAGAATGGGAGAAGAGAAGGTTCAAATTTATGATGGCAGGAATTTGGTTAGGATCTGAATTGGTTAGGCTGGATAGGAGAGAAATCGGTAATGATCAGTGAATGCAAAGCGGGTTTGGAGAGGAGGTAGGCGGTGACTTGTGATGGCAGGATGTTATAGGGACTCCTTGGTTTGGTTATAGTGGAGTGAGCTATTACATGGGGTAGCGGGGATCAGAGCTTGTAGAAGGGGACTTGAGGTTAGGCAGCTTAAATCTGGTACAGTGCACCAGGGTTGGAGAGGACAAGCAGATGTCAGTGATGTCCGCATAGGAGAGGAGGCATTTAAGTGATGGCAGGACAGGGTTGAAGAGAGCGCAACAAGGATACGTGATGGCAAAATGGGATGGGAGAGAAGGCAAAGGAAATAAGTAACATCAGAACAATATAAGGAATGGGAGAGGGGGTAGCTGTGGTCGACAGTGGTGCAGGATGGGACAGGAGGCAGTGATGAACAACAGACTAGCATGGTTGAAAATGGTTCAGTGATGGTGATTGGAGAGAAGGCAGCAGTGATCAGAAGTAGCAGAACATGAGAGAGAAAGCAGTGAAGATAGAGGAAGCAACATGGATTAGAGCAGAACCAGGTAAGAGAGGAAGCAGCCAGGATCAGTGATGGCAAACTGAAATAGAACAGGAGGGATCAGAAATTTGTGATGGGCGAGAATGCAGTGGGGTTAAAAATCAGAACAGGATGAGAGAGGAGGCAGCAGGGGTTATTGTTGGTTGAACATGGTGAGAGGAGAACAGACGTTGGTGACAGTGGAGAGGAGTTTGAAATGAGGACCAGTGATAAGGAAATGGGATGTAAGGGGACTACCAAATATCAGTGGTGGAGTTGATTGGTGATGGTGGAGCAGGATGTGTGACCAGCTGAAGAAATTGGTAACTGTGGAGCAGAATTGGAGAGAAGGCGTACCAATAATGAAATAAGGAGACCAGTAAGTAAGTATCCAGAGGGTTGGATAGAGTACGGTAGTTTCTTGAGAACGGAAGAGAGGGTAAGACAAGACGGTTTAGATTAGAAACGAGGTAATCATATAAGAACGTTGAAATGGAGTGTAGGGTATACCTATGAATGAATGACCAGAGGAATAAAGTAATAACCATGCGGAAGAGAGGTTAAGACGAGGTGTCAATGGTTAAAGAAGTCGACCAGTGTGTAGGACGAGGTGGTAGTGGTTAGTTGAGGTGGTGACTATAAACCATCAGGGGAATGTAGGGTAAAGGAATAGTGACCAGGAGTAAAGTTTGAGGAGAGGTGACAGTG
>BLSH010364251.1:337589-347666 GCA_018402905.1 Glandirana rugosa | reverse complement strand
GATAGAGGTGTGTTTAGTGGTTCACTGACCATTATTCCCATGGCTGACCCGACAACGGTCAGATCCATGCATGTATGTCAGCCCTCTATGTAGGCTAGGTGCTTGAACATATGTTTATTTTTCTCTGTAGTATTGTTCTGCTCCGTGTGTCCGGCGGCTGGGGGGCTGCAGATTGTTCGGATCCCGGGAGCTGCGATGCATGCTGGGCGCCCTCCTTTTCTCCTCCCCTCCATTCATTTTGGATGTGGGGTTTGGGCGGGTTCCCACCCTGCATCGATGCCACGCCTCAGGCGCAGTGTGAGTGACGTCCTCCTTGGGCGTCGTATCACACACGCGTTGATTTTTCCATCTTGGCTGTCACGTGGGGAGTCACTCCGGTATTTAACCGGGCGGTCTCTCCCACATTGTGCCAGACCAGCGTGACGTTGGAGGAGTCCATGTGGGGGCTCTGGGTTCATGGCTGCGGTCCCCGGAGGTGGTGGGAGTTCCCATCACCACATTTCTTTCATATACTAGCAACCTGGAGTCTGCTGAGTGTTTATTCTGATCCCCAAGGTAACTTATTAAACTCACATAGGGTCTTTACCCTCTTCACTTGTTTGAGCACTTCATTACTAGATACCATTCACTTTTTGGCTTTACTTTTTTCTTTTCTCTAGTCCCCCATTCTTCTATTTGGATATGGGTCCATTTGGACACCCTCCCACTGGTTTCCCCTTCCCATCTTGTCCACCTTACTCCAATATTTTCCCTTTATGGTTTTGGGCTCCTTTTCACTCTTAGTGTATACACTAACATGGTTCTATACCGTTGTTTTATTTAATTTTTTACTCTAGAAGCCCCTTCCATTACTGCACAAAGATTCTTTATATCATTATCCTTTGTTATCCGGGGTCTGCGGACCTGGCCCTGGCGTCCCTCATCTCTGGTCCCCTCCTCAGCTTCTGGGATGGACATGTGTGACCCACCTGTTAGCTTGCGACATCACGCCGGGTCGTTATCTCGGTCCATATGTGAGTATTCACACGGCCAGTCATTAATTTTTTATAAAATATATATATATTTATATTTTTTTTATTTAATTTTCATTCTATCCAGATCCAAGTGGTCACTCTCATTTTTGTCCCCCTTTTTTAGAAAATCGATGCATTGCTCCTGATGAGTGGATGGAGGTCCACGAAACGCGTTGAGCTTAGTCTCATGCATCCATGTTATATTTATATCTATAATGGTTTTTAACCTTATTGCTACATCTGTATATAAATATTATTATTATATATATATTTTTTTTTTTTGTAACAAGGGGGCATCATTGGCCTAATTTCTGTGCTCTACCATGTGCTGTATCATCATTAGTTATTATGTTTGTACATTGGACCGTTGTATTTTCTATGCAATTCATTGTATCGCACTGCATTTTGTGCTGCTGTTACTTTGGTTAATAAACATATTTATGTTTTTTACCATATGGAATTCTTGGTTATACTGCCCACACCTCATTCAAAGTCCCAACTTCCCCCTCTTTTTTTTGCTTTATGGAAGAGTGACAAGAAGAAAGCCATTGGTGAAAGAAAGCCATAAGAAGTCCTGTTTGCAGTTTGTGAGAAGACATGTGGGGAACACAGCAAACATGTGGAAGAAGGTGCTCTGGTCAGATGAGACCAAAATTGAACTTTTTGGCCTAAAAGCAAAATGCTATGTGTGGCGGAAAACGAACACTGCACATCACCCTGAACACACCATCCCCACTGTGAAACAGGGAATCTGGTCAGAGTTGATGGGAAGGTGGATGGAGCCAAATACAAGGCAATAGAAGAAAACCTGTTAGAGTCTGCAAAAGATTTGAGACTGGGTCAGAGGTTCACCTTCCAGCAGGACAACGACCCTAAATGTACAGCCAGAGGTACAATGGAATGGTTTAGATCAAAGCATATTCATGTGTTAGAATGGCCCAGTCAAATTCCAGACCTAAATCCAATTGAGAATCTGTGGCAAGACTTAAAAATTGCTGATCAGATGCTCTCCATCCAAAGAAGAATGGGCAAAAATTTCACTCTCCTAGATGTTCAAAGCTGGTAGAGACAACCCCAAAAAGACTTGTAGCTGTAATTGCAGTGAAAGGCGGTTCTACAAAGTATTGATTCGGGGGGCTGAATACAAATGCATGCCACACCTTTCACATATTTATTTGTAAAACATTTTGAAGACCATTTAACATTTTCCTTCCTATTCACAATTATGTGCCACTTTGTATTTGTCTATCACATAAAATCCCAATAATACATTTACATTTTTGGTTGTAACATGACAACATGTGGAAAATGTCAAGGGGTATGAATACTTTTTCAAGGCACTGTAAGTGACGAGAAAAAAAAAAAAAAAAAAGAATGCAAGCGAAGGTAGCTGGGATCAGCGACAGCAAGAATGGATAGGGGAGGATGTTGCTGGGATAAGTGACAGCAGGACCGGACAGGAGAGAAAGTCACAAGGATCCATGCCAGCAAAGCAGGATAGGAGAGCAGGGAGGGGAGTTCAGTGATGGCAAAGCAGTACCAATAAGGAAGGAGTGGGGCTCGGCAATGGCAGAACAGGATAGGAGAGGCAGCATGATGTTTAATGAATGCAAAACAGGATTAAATTGGAGGCTGTGGATATAATGGCAGAGCAGGATGCAGTGGGGATTGGTGATGGTGAAACGGGGTGGAAGAGGTTTGCGGTTGTGATCTTGGATGGAGGAACACAATGGGACTAAGACAGTGGGGGTTGGTGATGACAGAGGATGGGAGAGGAGGCAGCAGGGCCCAGTGATGGTAGAAAAGGGTGGTAGGGGAAGCAGTTGGGTTTCAAATTTGGCAGAACAGGATAGCAGAGAAGGCAGTGGAAATCAGTAACAGCAGGACAAGAGAGGAGACCACAAGAATCAGCAGCTGCAGAGAAGTATGGGAGAGGAAGCCGCAAGGATCAGTGATGGTAAAACCACATAGGAGAGAAGGTAGCAGGGATCAATGGTGGCAACATTTAATTGGAGAGGAGACAGTGAGGATTGGTGATGGCAGCACAAGATGTGAGAGGAGGCAGATGGCATAATTGATGGTAGAAATGGATGGGAGAGGAGGCAGGGTGATTCAGTGATGGCAGAACATAATGGGGAGAGGAGGCAGTAGGGATCAAAAATGTCAGAACAGGTTGGGAGAGGAAACAATGGGAATTGGTGATCATGTAAGGTGGTGTATGAAGAGGCAGTAAAGATCAGGGAAAATGTAGAGGACAACGAAAGGAGGCAGGAAGAATCTGCCACAGTGGAGTGCAATTTGAGGAGATGGTTGGGACCCCTGCCCTTCTGATTTGGACTCTGCATCTATGAATTTTTAAAATGTTTGCACCCACAGTGAACTTGCATTGTTTGGAATAATCTAAGCACTGACTGATTAAGCCAAACGTTTGATGACGTTTCCTGCTGTTGCTAAATCTTTGATTATTTTATCAGTCTCTGTGGACCTTGGAAACATCACGGCTTATTGCGCAGTTGGAGAACGCAATGCGGGAAGAGATTGAGGATGATGATGAGCTCTACTTAGTTGAAGAAGATGGAGAGAAACAACTTTATGGCTACAGTGGGTGCAGTTTTGAGAGCAATGTCCGGGTACCATTATTGGAGATCCTCAAGTTTCCATATTTGCTTGTTGACAAACGTGTTAGTAAGTATTTCAGAAAAAATATAAACTTTGAGTGCATCTGGGCAGACAGAAGACAAAGAACTTCTAACAAGTAGATTAATAGCCTAAGAAATAGGATAAGGCAAATATTATCAGTTTCTCAAAATAACAACCATGCTTGCATAATAACTAGTCCTGGTCCTCCAACTAGATGGACCAGGTGACCAAATATTTTCACTTGTTCAATCACCAATAGCTTTAGAGCAATTTTTATTTAATTTGTGCACACATGGACATTGCACAGCTTGTTGGATGGACCAGTGTGTGTGTGTGTGTGTGTGTGTTGTGTTTTTTTTTTTTTTTTTTTTTTTCCAACCTCGCAAACTGTGAAAAACTGCATTGTTGGCCATAAAATTACTTGACACCTCCAGAACATTCTATATTTTCTTAAAAAAAGAACTCCGGGAAAATCTTGCATTTATACAATGTAGTGAAGCTTAGCCTGCACTGCATGGGTTAACTGCTCGTTTTCAGATAGGGGATTGCATAACGGATATATACTTGCCTAATCCGCCAACCACAAGACTGGTCCCCGTCACTAACACCCCCCCCCCCCATCCGCACGCTAGCGGTTTTGTGAATGGAATGTACCTGATGTGGTCATGCCCATAGACTGGCTCTGGATGTGAGGACGGCAAAATAGTCCACTGCTGGAAGTGGGGGAGCGCGGTTTTCCAGGGGATCGAAGGACCGGGTAAGTACAGCTTTTCATTGCGCCCCGAGACTAAACGAGCAGTTAATCCATGCAGAGCCCCACTGCATGGGATAATAACATTGTTTTTCTTGGAGGGCTGCGTTAAAGCAGAGGCTTTGTAGAATAAAAAAAGATAGTAGTTGCAATTTTCATGTAGCACGATATTTGCTCATCTATTTATTTTTAGGAAATAAATATGCAGTTGAGTAAATAGATGCCAAGTCTTAAAATAGCATGTGCCCATGATATTGCAAAAGACAATAGTACCCAAAAATCTCCTTAGGTGACAATTTAAAAGCATCATTAGTTACTCATCAGATAAGAGTTAACTGTGGCCTCTAGTATTTATTTATTATTTATTTTAGGTACTTATATAGCGCTGTCAATTTACGCAGTGCTTTACATATATATATTTTACATTCACATCAGTCCCTACCCTCAAGGAGCTTACAATCTAAAGTCCCTAACTCACATTCATACATATACTTGGGACAATTTATACAGGATCTAATTTACCTACCAGCATGTCTTTGGAGTGTGGGAGGAAACCGGAGTACCCGGAGGAAACCCACGCAGGCACAGGGAGAACATGCAAACTCCAGGCAGGTAGTGTCGTGGTTGGGATTCGAACCAGCGACCCTTTTGTTAGCAGGCGAAAGTGCTACCCACTACACCACTGTGCCACCCAATACAATTATAGCTCTCACTCCAACATCTGTGCCAATGCCTAACATATGTGATGTGATTGCCGTTTACATACATGTGCACACCCAGGGTTTGCATTTGTATTTGTAGGTGTGTGCAGTGCAGTGGGGGTTACGGTTAATTTTCATTTTTGTGATGGTTGTTACTGCTATGTTTAACCTTTCACTCTTTAGACGTTACTATGTACATCCAAAGAGCTGAAGTAGTTAAATAGAATAGAGTGCGCTATATTGGTATACTTTATGAATGTATGGTAATGTGTAACTGCTGTTGGCTTGTGTGTGTTGTGGTGTATGTGTGGGTGTGTTTTTATTTTTTTATTTTTTTTCCCTATTCAGTGGTTAAACTTGTATTTTCTGCAACAGTTCCCTCCTAAGATTTAACAAGCTGAACAACAACCTAAAGTTTTATGCATGGGTGTCCAACCTGTGGCCCTCCAGCTGTTGCAGAACTACAAGTCCCATCATGCCTCTGCCTTTGGGAGTCATGCTTGCAACTGTCAGCCTTGCAATGCCTCATGGGTCCTGTAGTTCCACAACAGCTGGAGGGCCACAGGTTGGACACCCATGCTGTATAGTGTTGTATATGTTTTGTGTTTGTATATTTATTTTCTTTGGTTTGAAAACTTCCACTTCCAGGTTCTTAAAGAGAAGTTTGTGAAATTGATGAGCATTATTACGTACCTTAGTGCATCCAAAAACGAATAACGGGCACAGAACTATCACTAAACTGTGTGTTTTACTGCAGCCGTCTGTTAATCTTTTTGGATGGTACTAGGGATGCACCGAAATTTTGGCAGCTGAAAATTATCGGCATTTTCGGTCAAAATCAGTGTTTTTGGTATCGGCCGAAACAAAAGAACGGGCCGATACCGAAAAGGGGGCGGGTACCGTCCATTGTGGGGTATGTGTGCATCACATACCCCGCAATGGATGTGGGAGATGAGTAGATTCGCAATGCACAGAGCACGCTACTTGTACGAGTCGCTCTGTGCATGAAACTGAGCTAATTACACTGGAATGCAGAGAATTCAGACAGAGCTGTCAGATTTTCAAGTTGATGTCGGGAGGTGGGCGGGACAGGGTGTTAGCTGTTCAGTCCTGCCCACCTCCGATCTCAGTGAAAATCTGACTGCTCTCTCTGCATTCCAATGTAATTCGCTCAGTTTCATACACAAGCAGCGAGCTCTGTGCATTGTGAATCTACTTATCTCTTCTGCCAGTGCCAGCCAGTACCATGCAGTGCCGCCTGCCAGTACCATGCAGTGCCGCCTGCCAGTACCATGCAGTGCCGCCTGCCAGTACCATGCAGTGCCGCCTGCCAGTACAATCCAGTGCCACCTGCCAGTACAATCCAGTGCCACCTGCCAGTACAATCCAGTGCCACCTGCCAGTACCATCCAGTGCAGCCTATCAGTGCCACCTATCAGCGCCAATCAGTGCCAACTGTCAGGCCCAGGCACAGGTAGGCTGCATATGACAATTGTATGTAAAAATATTAATATTTTTTAAAAACTGTTGTTTTCGGCTTTTGGCTTAGTGCATTTTCGGTATCCAAATTTCCATTCGGTGCACCACTAGATGGTACCAATTAGGTTCTTGTTACATTTCAGACTCTGTGGCTGATTACTAAAGGAATTGAGAATCTTCACTCAATAAATTATGTGACTATTCACCTCAGTTTTTCAGTCGTCTGAAAAGCAAATTCATGCTCAGTTTGTATACTAATTCATTTGCAGCTGAAGTAAAGGAGCATTAGCGTTTTTCAAAATGATTGGATAATTGAAGTTAAAGTGATTGTAAAGGCGTTAATAATAATAATAATAATAATATTTATTATTATTATATATTTTTTTTGTAACAAATGGTTCTCACCCTAAAAAAACCAAATGACAAAAACAAAAATCTTTTAAAGCATGTTATACAGCACAGTGTTTGTGCGGTGCAGTTTGGCCCCTTTTTATCACCTGAAATACCTGGCTGATCCTGCCTGGTTCTGCCCTCCCGCTTTTAAACTGAACAAGATTTATCACGGCTGCTGAGTCCCGACACAGTAGTCAGTTTACATACCTCAGTCATCCTCTGCTCCTAGTCCCCCTCCCTCCCTGCCTGTCAGATAGTGAAAGTGCTTGCCCCTCCCCTTCCTGCTGCTGAAATAACATTTCAATTCCCATACAGTCCTCTCTGTTTGATAATGATAGGTGCCCAGTGTGTGTGCGTTATTAAAAATAAAAACTTGTATTCCTTATTTCAGAGCACCGCTCACGTAACCGGCCGCTTCTCTCCACCTCTCCTTCCCTCCTGGCTGATGTCAGCGGGGAATTCTCGGCTCCTCCCGCTGTAGCTGTCAGTCAGATCGAGAGAGGGGAGAGGCGGCCGGTCATGTGAGTGCCGAATGGCGATGTGAAATGAGGTATGGAACATCCTTCCCCCTTTTTTCTTTTTTATTTTTTTTATTTTTTTCTTTTTGTAAAGCACACGCACTGGGCACCATATTCAAACAGAGAGGATTGTATGAAGAGATCACAGTGGCTTAACATCCACTTAAAATGTTCTGTGCAGTGGAATAGCACAGAGTGGCCCTGAACCTCCTCTTCAAAGGACTCCTGCGGCTTCTCCTGGCACCTTCTCTTTTGAGTGTTCCTCCCTCCATAGCAAGCAGTTTGCTATGGAGGAACAGCTGCGGGATAGCTCCCGAGCCGTACTGCGTTTGTCCATACACAGACAGCGTGGCTAGCCCCGCTCCTTTGTCATAGGATTTGACTGACAGCAGTGGGAGCCAATAGTGGGGGTGATACTGCTGCTTTAACATTTTTTTACTTTAATGCAGGGAATGCGTTAAGGTAAAAATGTTGCTTTGGAACCACTTTAAAGAATGTTACTCCAACTTTTCATATTCATGATGTGTGCCTGTTGTATTGGTTCCTTTGTGTGAAATACCCAGTGTTCCTGTCAGTTCCCCTGCTTTCCTATTTCAAACTTCTAATGCTAAGCATGGAAGCATATCCATCCCAGCATGCTCAGTTTTCTGGCTATGCTGGAAGAACAGCCTGACTATCCTCCAATGATCAGACTTGTGCTGACACCCCCCACCCCCCCCCCCGCACAGAAATTCACTGGGCAGATGGGCGTACTGCTGTTTCTCCCATTCTAACTCTCTAAGCCCCCTATGTAGCTGAGAACTAAGATTATGTGATCACACATAAAATAAAAATATAAATAATAAAAACATGTATTTTTACATTTTATTTTTTTATATATTCTGTTGCCTACCTTCAGCATCTTACACACATCCATAAAACCCCCTCCTCTGTACACAAGGCGTCTCATGTACGCCCAGCTGTTTATCTCCCCTGCTCGCTGCTGTGCTCTGGCCCGTGAGGCCTGGTGTCTGTAGAAGGATGAGCTCCCAGCCCTATGACTGGGAGCCAGTCAGAAGCCTTCCTCATTGAATGATCAGCCTGACAGCCAGTTACAGTGGGCATTCAGTGTAACCCAAAACAAAAGTAATACCCCTGGCTGTCTGCTCTCCTGAGTTCAGACAGATCTGTGAGTGAGGACCCATTCACATCTGAGCATATCCATTTACTGGGGTTTTTCTGTTTATTTATTTTTTTAAGCGTTTTAGAGGTATATTACAAGCGTTTTACAGCTTCAGGCTTTTTTGTTTAGCCAATAGAAAGCACTAGGGGGAAGAGAGGAAATTAGGGGTGTAGAGCTGCCATTTTCAAGCGTTTGTCTGCTAAAGACAGGCGTTTCCATTGAAGTCTATGGGGCAAAAACGCTTGTAATCTGCCAAAAAAGATGCTCATGTACTTTTTTGAGCTTCAGGCGTTTTGCTTCAAGCGACATAATGCTTAGAACAGGGGCCATTGAAATAAATGGGATTTTGCTTGTTGGGCATTTTACAAGCTGAAAAAAGCTCAGGTATGAACAGGGCCTGAGAGAGCTGCAGCTGACAGAGGAATGTTTATTGTGTGCACAGGGAGTTGGTTAACCACTTTAAGGCCGGGCCTCTTTTTGAAGTTCGGTGGTTACGAGTTAAAATCAGTTTTTTTTTTTCTATAAAATTACTTAGAACCCCCAAACATTATATATTTTTTTTCTAACACCCTAGAGAATAAAATGGAGGCCATTGCAAAACTTTGTCATACCATGTTTGCGCAGCGGTCTTACAAGCGTGATTTTTTTTTTTTTGAAAAAATTCAGTTTTAAGGTTTTACTATTAAAAAAATATGTAGTTCAGGGTATATAGGTTTTATTTTAAATCGGTAAGAACTTTAAATTACTGATGCATTATGAGAAAAATAAAATGTATGCAAAAAAACTTTATTTCTTTTGAAAATAACCTTTAACATGCTTTGTACCAAAAAATGTAATTTTAATATTGCAGTAAATGGAATAACATTTATGTTTTCCCCACAGTACTGGTACGGTTCAAAATAATCGTTTTCTTTTCCCCTTAGGCTCCATGCACACTGTATCTGATAAACGACCATTTTCGGTCATTTTGGCGTATTTTTTAACAGCCCAAAAACGCCACTTTGTTATCCTATGTGTCCATGCACACATGGACGTTAATTGTCGTTTATCAGCAGTGGCGTTTTTGGGCTGTTATCTGAACGCCCTGAATTGGCATTCAAAAGTCGTTCTTTTGACCACAAAAAAAGCCGCTAAACGCTGGTTAACGGCTGTTTATCGGCGTCCGGCGTTTATTGCAGTCAATGGAAGCTAATGAAGGAAAAAAAAAACGCAGACGCCGATAAACGCTGCTTACAAAATGCTGCAAAAGAACGTTTTGTAAGCAGCTTCTCCTGCCTGATGCTGAGAGAGCCCAGATAGCGTCCAGTGTGCATGGAGCCTTAAAATGCAAATAAATTAAAAAAAATTTCAGGGGACTTTAGGGTCAAAAGAAAGCACTGTTTGTGAAAGAAAACTGGGATTTCAGGGGACTTTAAAAAAA
>BLSH010364251.1:312451-328036 GCA_018402905.1 Glandirana rugosa | reverse complement strand
ATTTTTTTGTATAACTTACCGTAAAATCCTTTTCTCTGAGCTCACTGACAGACACAGCACCCACCCCTCTGCGTTGGTTTTGTTACAAACTGGTGTGCTGTACAGAGCAGGGGGATTATATGCTAAGGTGAGGACGGCCCCCTGGGAGGGGCCAACCTACACTTTTGTTTGTTTTTGCCTAGGCTACTCCTAGTAGGATGAGCATAGCCCCCATGTGTCATAAGAATTGCTGCGTCTGTCAGTGAACTCAGAGAAAAGGATTTTACGGTAAGTTCTACAAAAAAAATCCCTTTTTTGCGGTGGACCGCCGCCATTTTGCTGTAGCCGCAGACATATTGGGCCTATGGTGCTTTCCCTCTAGCGCTCAGAGTGGCCATTTGCGGTACTGCATGTTCCCTGCAGGTGTTTTTCGGCCTCTAGTGTTCAACGACGGCCATATTGGATTCCCTGCTCATTCAAAAAAACGTGTCTACAGCTTTTTACTTTCACTTTGGAATGGTGTGTGCTCCTGATGGCGCGGCTTTCTGACGATCCTCAGGGTTATGCAGCAAACAGCAAGTATAGCTGGCCTCTCCTGTGGGTGCTGGTGGCGGCGGGTGCAGTCCTCCTGGGTCCCCTGGTGCACTGTGGGGTGGTGGTGTGCGGCTGTGTGGGGGTGCCTTTAACCCTTTCTATGCATCTATGTGTTCCTAAGGGAGCTGAACATGCTAGGAGCGCAATCTGCACAAGGGGCTTTTCTGGACCAGCTGTGGCGGTTTTAGTGATTTTCCCCAGGGCGGATGTCACCAACAGGTCCCCCAAGAAGCGTCCCCCTCTTCCTTGCTTTTCAAGGGAGGATTTTTTTTTTTTGATCCGGAAGGTCCCTCGGACGGAGAAGAGGATCAGGGGACGGCAGCTGCGATTATAATTGGTATCGAACTGCGATGCGATTGAGCCAGGATGGCGAATCGCTGATTTCTGCGCATGTGGTGTGGTCCTCCAGGCCCCCTAGGGCACCCAAGACTTACCCATATGATCTTTTTTCTAATTTCCTTGTTTGTTGTAAATGGCAGCGTCCGCAGCATTCCTTTTAACGCAGTGGAACTTGTGCCTGGCAGCGTAATGCTTGCTGGCTCAGATCCTATTCATGACCTGCCTGAGGTTTGCATGTCCTCCCTGTGCATGCGTGGGTTTCCTCCTGGTGCTCCGGTTTCCTCCCACACTCCAAGGGACTTGGGTCAAAACTGTTTGCTGCTCACTATCCCTTGAGGAAAGTGTTTTTTTTTAAAAAAAAAAAAAAAAAAAAAAAAAAGAGAAATGGGAGTCGCCTTGGTGTCCTGCCTATGGTCGCTTTACTAAGACATCGACCAGTCCTCTGGAAGGGGTTCCTGCATTCTAGGGCCCCGCTGGCAAGACAGAGTTAACTCGAAGACTGTTAAGGTCGCTCTTCCTGGTGGCAGGCTCTGTGGCCAGCCCTGACGTTCGCCATGGCGGCGCAATATCTGTCTGAGCTTATGACGGAGCTCCAGAATTTTCTGGACTGCGGCCGCCTGCTGGCTACGCCGCAGAGGGCTGACTTCTGACTTCTTATTTACTGCCTATGTGATCCAGGGTAGCGGTGTTGCTGTATCCTCAGTCGGGTACTCTGGTTGCGTTTTTGGTCCGGTAACCATGCTTCCAGAAAAGGTCTCGCAGACCTTCCCTTTCAGGGTGGACGTCATTTCGGTCCACGGCTGGGTAAGATCATAAAAGATTCACAGGAGGTAAGTGCCTTCCTCCCAGAGCCCCGGAGGCGTGAGTTTTCGCCGTAGACAGGGGCCCCCTACCTCGGGTCAAGAGGTTTTTTTCGCGCCCCGGGTTTAGCGGGTAAAGGGACCTGCTCCGGTAAGGTCGCTGCAGGGGCCGGGTGCCGGCAGTGGCAGCGCAGAACCAACAAGGCGGAGGACAAACCTCAACCTGATGGGTTGTCTCCGCCCGGGATGCGGGTGGGGGACATTTCTGAGTTCAACACTCTGCCACCAGTCAGGTTCTTTCCTTTGACTTAGGGCTCCCGCAGGCACGCCGGGCGGCCCTCTTTGGGGCTGTACAAGCACTCGAACCAAGGGGTGATCGTGCCAGTGCCTCCAGCAAGCGGTTTCGAGGTTTTATACTCGCATCTGTTTGTGGTTCCCAAAAAAAGGGGGGGGGAGGGACCGGCCAGTACTGGACCTGAAGGCCCTGAACCGGTATGTTAGGGCGCAGAATTTTCCAGATGGAATCTATCCACTCGGTTGTAGCGTCTCTAGACATCAGGGATGTGTACCTCCATGTACCCATTTGTCCATGGCTTCAGTGTTTCTTTCGCTTTTCAGTGGGAGACCTCCATTTTTCAATTCGTGGCACTCCCTTTCGGTCTAGTCTCAGACCTCGAGTTTTTCTTCACAAAACTGGTAGCTCCGGTATGGCGTTACTGCGACAGAGAGGCATTGCGGTAGTAGCCTACCTGGACAACCTGCTCCTGCGAGCGGAATCCGCCTTGGCTTGGGAAGAGAAGATGAGGATCACAATGACCCCGCTGCAGGACTTCGGCTGGTTGCTCAACCTGCAGAAGTTGACGGTGTCTCTATCCCGTTGCCTGGAGTATCTGGGCCTGTTTCTGGACTCAGAGCAGGCAAAGGTTTTTCCTCCAGCCAAGTTGCGGTCACTGCAGTCAGCAGTGAAAACTTTCCTGTCGCACCGACGGTCTTCCTTGCGTGGGGGGCTGGGGCTCATGGTCTCGACTTTTGGGGAGATACCATACGCCCAGAGTCACACTCGTCTCCTTCAACGAGCAAGTTTGGCTCGGTGGGACAGATCACCTCGATCCTTGGACCTTCTGATCCGTCTGAGTCCCCAGACCAGGGCGTCTCTGACCTATGGTTCCGGGACTCAGCGTTGCTTCAGGGGAAGTCATTCCTGCCCCTTCAGTGGGTGATCATTACCACGGATGACAGTCCTTGGACTGGGGCGGGGTCCTGGGACAGCTGTTTGCCCAGGGCCGTTGGTCGGCACAGGAGGCTCGCCTCCCCATCAATGTACTGGTGCTGAGAGCAATCAGATTGGCTTTTTTTCTCTGGATGAGTTTGCAGGGTCGTCCGATCGAATTCAGTCGGACGATGCCACAGCAGTGGCGTATGTGAACCATCAGGGTGGCACAAGGAGTCCAGCAGCTACGGCGCAGGCAGCAATGGTACTGTGTTGGGCGGAACGTCACGTTCCGGCAATCTCCGCTGTTTACATTCCAGGTGTGGAGAACTGGCAGGCGGACGTTCTCAGTCGCCAGACGCTGGACCAGGGAGAGTGGTCTTTCCACCCGGAGGTGTTCAATCAAATTTGCCGCAGATGGGGGACGCCGGACGTGGATCTCAAACCTTTGTGTCCAGAACGAAGGTTCCGTTGGCAGTGGTCACGAACGCTCTGGTGGCCCCCTGGGGCCGTTATCACCTTCTGTACGCTTTCCCTCCGATAAAACTGTTTCTGCGATTGCTACGCAGGATAGTGGCGGAGGGGATACCAATAAACCTGGTGGCTCCAGATTGGCCTCGGCGCACTTGATACGCCAACGTGGTGCAAATGGTGGCAGGCGTCCCTTGGCGGCTCCCGCTGTGAGACGATTTTCTGTCTCAGAGACCCGTCTTGCACCCTGCCTTGCCCTCGCCGGCTTTGACGACTTGGCTATTGAGTCCCAGGTGCTAAGAGATGGGAGTCGCCTACTCCGTGATCCCTACTTTGTTAAAAGCTCGCAAGTGTACTTCTTGCAAGATTATCACCGCACCTGGAAGGCTTATATAGCTTGGTGCGGGGCGGAGGGTCATAACCCTTGCTCTCATGTCGTGTCTAGGGTCCTGACCTTTTTACAACAGGGCCTGAACAAAAAAAAAAACTGGCTTTGAGTACTCTCAAGGGCCAGATATCGGCTCTGGCGATTTTCTCTTTCAGAGACCTTTGGCTTTGCACTCGATTCGTACCCTTGTACAAGGTGTGCGGCATGTGACGCCTCGGGTGAGGACTCCGATTGCTCCGTGGGATCTGAATTTGGTGCTTTCTGTTCTTCAGAAACCACCTTATGAGAATATCAGGAAGATTTCCTTACAACTACTGTCGCGGAAGGTGGCCTTTTTAGCTGCCATCACTTCCGCCAGAACGGGTGTCGGAATTAGCAGCACTATCGTGCAAGTCTCCCTACTTAGTCATGCATAAGGATAAGGCGGTCTTGCGACCCTCTCCCTTCTTCCTTCCGAAGGTGGTTTCTCCTTTCACATTAATGAAGATATTATTCTGCCTTCAGTGTGCCCTCGCCCATCGCACCCAAAGGAGTTTGAGTTGCATGCTTTGGACGTGGTGAGGGCCTTACGGGTGTACTTGGCTGCTACAGCTTCTTTTCAAAAAGCTGAGGCCTTGTTTGTACTACCAGAGGGCCCGCACAAAGGATTGGCGGCCTCGTCGGCTACGATTTCTCATTGGATTAGAAAAACCGTGACCTATGCGTATTCTGTTCGGGGCAGGTTCCCCCCTTTCCAGTCACGGCTCATTCTACCCGGGCTGTTAGCACTTCCTGGGCTTTCAGACACCAGGCCTCGGTGTCACAGGTGTGCAAGGCGGCCATTTGGGCCTCGGTTCACACTTTCACTAAGTTTTTTAATAAGTTCATGTGTTTGCATCTTCGGATGCTACTTTTGGCCGCAAAGTTTTGCAGGCGGCAGTGTAGGCGCGTCTGGCGCCTCCTTAGAGGTTCAGTTGGGTACTGTTAATGTTTACCCACCCCTCTTTTTGACACAGCTTGGGGACGTCCCCACACGTAATGGAGAAGCTGCGTCTGTCAGTGAACGATAGGAGAAAAAGGGATTTTATTAAAACCTACCGTAAAATCCTTTTCTCCGAGTTCACTGACAGACGTAGCACCCACCCCTCTGTGCTCTGTTCTTGTACGGCTTGTGTACGAGCTGAAGAGCTATGCTATGAGGGGGTTTTATGTGGGAAGAGAGGACGGCCCCCATGGGAGGGGCCAGCTGTTTCTTTTCCCTGCCTAGTTAACTCCTAGTGAGACCAGCATAAAACCCCACACGTAATGGAGAAGCTGCGTCTGTCAGTGAACCCGGAGAAAAGGATTTTACAGTAAGTTTTAATAAAATCCCTTTTTTTGCTCTACATAAAGATGGCCTAGGCTAAAGAAAATTGTCAAGACCCTGAAACTGAGCTGCAGCACGGTGGCCAAGACCATACGGCGGTTTAACAGGACAGGTTCCACTTAGAACAGGCCTCTCCATGGTCGACTAAAGAAGTTGAGTGCACGTGCTCAGCGTCATATCCAGAGGTTGTCTTTGGGAAATAGACCTATGAGTGCTGCCAGCATTGCTGCAGAGGTTGAAGGAGTGGGGGGGGGTCAGCCTGTCAGTGCTCAGACCATACACCGCACACTGCATCAAATTGGTCTGCATGGCTGTCGTCCTAGAAGGAAGCCTGTTAGGAAAGAAAAGATTTGCCTGGTGAAGTCAGGCCATGTTCTGGACTTTTTTGCCGAGTTTTGCCGTTCACCAAATAGCCTTATTTAAGCTCCCTGCACCTGTCAGCAGGTGCTGTCCGTTCTACAGCGTCTGAGTACCTGTGAGCTTCAGCTCTCCTACCTGAAACCTGCTTCCTGTGTTGTTCCTGTGTACCGACCCGGCTTGCTCTGACCTGCTACCTATCTGCTTGCACCGACCACGGCTATCCACGACCATCCGCTTGTCCGACCCTTCTGTACCTTGCCACCAGCCTGTGAACGAACTCTGCTTGGACTTTGACTATTCTTCTGTCTGCCCCTTCTGTGCCTCTCTGATCCGCCAGTTGCCGACCCAGCCTGTACGACCACTCTTCTGTCTGCACGACCTTCTGGAGCCTCACATCACCACCAGTGACCATCCAGCCCTCGTGCCATCCCGCACTCTGGGACTTCCTGTCTACACTACCAGGGGCCCCAGAATCGGGTGTGTAAGAGTGGTTGTTCCCTGCTAAGACAGACTCCACCACCAGGATCGTGACAAAGCCTCTCCTAAAGATGATGCACAAGAAAGCCCACAAACAGTTTGCTGAAGACAAGCAGACTAAGGACATGGATTACTGGAACCATGTCCTGTGGGCTGAGACCAAGATAAACTTATTTGGTTCAGATGGTGTCAAGCGTATGTGGTGGCAACCAGATGAGGAGTACAAAGACAAATGTGGCTTGCCTACAGTCAAGCATGGAGGTGGGAGTGTCATGGTCTGGGGCTTCATGAGTGCTGTCGGCACTGGGGAGCTACAGTTCATTGAGGGAGCCATGAATGCCAACATGTACTGTGACATACTGAAGCACAGCATGATCCCCTCCCTTCAGAGACTGGGCCGCAGGGCAGTATTCCAGCATAATGATGACCCCAGACACACCTCCAGGACGATCACTGCCTTGCTATAGAAGCTGAGGGTAAAGGTGATGGACTAGCCAAGCATGTCTCCAGACCTAAACCCTATTGAGCATCTGTGGGGCATCTTCAAACGGAAGGTGGAGGAGCGCAAGGTCTCGAACATCCACCAGCTCTGTGATGTCGTTGTGGAAGAGGACTCCAGTGGCAACCTGGGAAGCTCTGGTGAACTCCATGCCCAAGAGGGTTAAGGCAGTGCTGGAAAATAATGGTGGCCACACAATGTTGACACTTTTGGCCCAATTTGGACATTTTCCCTTAGGGGTGTACTCACTTTTGTTGCCAGCGGTTTAGACATTAATGGCTGTGTGTTTGAGTTATTTTGAGGGGACAGCAAATTTACACTGTTATACAAGCTGTACACTCACTACTTTACATTGTAGCAAAGTGTCATTTCTTCAGTGTTGTCACATGAAAAGTTAGAATAACATATTTACAAAAATGTGAGGGGTGTTCTCACTTTTGTGAGATACTGTATATTCTGGAATTTTAATTAATTTATTTTTTCCTAGTAATTGCGGGGATCAGCAACTTATAGCGGGACTGAGATATTTTGGCAGACACTGACATGTTGCGGGAAGTGACACTTAATACAGTGATCAGTGCTAAAAAATATGCACCGTCACTGTACTCATGACATTGGCTGGGAAGGGGATAAACATCTGAGGCAATCAAAGTATTAAATGTGTGCCTAGCCAGTGTTTTGGTGTACTGTATGGAATGCTTTTACTAGAAGTAATGGCTTTTATTTTCTCCTTTGTGTGGAAAGAATCTATTACTTCCCTGCTGACAGGGCTCTGCCTTGTTTACAGTGCTCTATCCTGTGTAAATTCATGATGATCATCGGGTGCTGGTGATTGACATCTGCTGTATTTAATCACATCGCATGGCGCTCACCCCCAACCCGTAAGTGTCATCACCTACTTTGCCGCCATATATGTAAGTTTCTACAATCCAGCAAGCGGTTAAAATAATCCTATACATAAATACCCTTTTATATATACACCATACACACAATAAAATAATTTTATAAACCAGGTCACATGATCCTCTTCTCCTCCTTTTTTTTTTTTTTTTTTTTTTTTTTATTTTCCTCCCATTTTTAAATATGCAGCATTGAGGTTCAAGTTAGTAACGTGACTGGGAAGAGACTTGAGCTGTCAGGCAGGCCTTATAGGCAGATGATGTAGAGATGGAGAAATGCTGATGTCACAGGAAGGTTTCATCTTTAGTGCATACTTAAAGCTCTGAAGACACCTCAAGTGGCAATTTTCCTCTTTACTTTTCCCTCTCAGTACAAACCTGTTCAGACCTACTGATATACATTCCCTTTTGTGAAGTGTATGCTAATATAAACAATATGCACATTCGTGCAAAGGAGCACCCCAATGGGACTTTAAGAGACCCTTCACATTGGGCCCGAGCGTTAGCACTAAAGCGCCGTTAGTTTGTCGGGCGGTAGCGGGGCACTTTTGGCCCTAAGAAGGGGGTTAACCGCACCAGCACGCTGCGTTTCTGAAGCGCTGTACAGCTACTTTAGAAGCGTTGCCCATTCATTTCAATGGGCAGTGGGGAATCAGCGTATACACTGCTCCCATACTGCCCCAAATATGCTGCTTGCAGGACTTTTTTTTTTTTTCCTGTCCTGCAAGCGCATCGCCTGTAAAGGGCCTCTAAACTGCCTCACAATGCACCCCAGTGTGAAAGCCTATGTGCTTTCACACTGGGGTGCATTGAGAGGCAGTTTAGAGGCACTTTACAGGCGCTATTTATTAGCAAAAAAACGCCCCAGTGTGAAAGGGGTCTAAAGGCAGATTTGTGAAACAGTAAATATATTGATTTAAAAAGTGAGTGCCAATTTTATTGGTAATGTTGTGTAAAAAGGACACATTGGATGAAACCTGATTGCATAAAACAGATAAATCATTTCATACGTAACCTCTATACTCCATTGTTATGCCCAAAGTGCTGCCAGCAATGAGACTTGGCCAACTTGGAGAATGTCTTAGATGAATTTTGGCATGTTTTGGAAGATTTCCTTCTTCAGGGGAGATGATGGGTAGGAGTATCTTTAAAATGTAATATGTCATAATTAGTATAGAGCTGCACAGAAAAATGTAAATGTACAAAAAAAAAATTGTTCAACCAATGGGTTGAATGCATGAAAGAAAACTGACCTGATGTTCTCCACACATTTGAAGTAGATGGGGGAATCCTCTCCACAGAGTTATTGTATTCTGACAGCAGAGAGACTTTCGTGTCATCAGAATACACTGATTCGCGCTGCTGTCTATATATAGCCTGCAGAGCTGATTGAGCGGCTAAAATCTGACAGGGCGGTTGAACAGAAGAGGATCTGTAGATTGACTTTTGTTCAACCACATGCATGGATTGTAATTCCGCCGGTCCCTGCTGAACTGGCCGAATTTGATCCATGTATGGCCAGCTTAACTTTCTGTCCTTATCCTACTAATTAAACTATCAAAGAACCGCAACATACTGAGGTTATCTATCCTTTTGGTAAGCATGCTTACAGTGTTAGGCTGGCCATAGGTTGAAATTTGGCCAGTTCAGCTGGAAATTGGATACATTTTGATCCATCTATGACTGGTTGTACTGACGTTTTTCTATTGATCAAATTCAATATGGGATTCAACTGAATATGTTGATGGGGGGGATCGAGTTGTTTTCCTTCCTTCAACCCATGGTTGAAGTAAAGAAAATTGCTCAATGTATGGCTAGCCCTAGAATGACTGCAGTGTAACAGAACTGACACTGTTGGACCTCCCTCTTATAGCGTGTCATGCTGTTCAAAGGGATACTTCTATTAAAACAAAACTGGGTACTTGTACCAGCTGTATTATTCATTACAGTATGTTTTGTTATAGCTACAGTTAATGGTGTATTTGTATATCTTTCTGAGGTTCTAAAGCAGAATTTATGATTCTTTTTTTTCCCCCTGCATTCTAAGGTGAACTTACTGTTGAGGCCTTGGGCAAGATGGAACAAGTTAACAACACATTTCAGGTTTTCGAAAAACTTCCTGGTGTATACCTACTTCTAGTACATCCCAATGAGACGGTGAGTGACTTAAATTCATCTACACTGCGGCACACAAGTATAGGTTCATTAAGCAATAACCTAAGTAACAAACATTGACCAATCACCCAGCCTGGGAACAGAATAAAGGGAAACTTGAACTACATGGTTGTTCTTGAGATGTCTCTCCCATCAGTCAAATGAAATAATGGTGATAAGTTGTCGGAGACTGCAATTCTGCAGTCTCCATTACACTGCCACACTTTCATACTGATCTGGATCACTACTTGATTATCCCAATACGGGGCTCACAAGGTAGCCCATTGTAGAAGAATTTTCTTTCTCATTTTTGAGAGACAAAGGAGTCCCTAAGCCTTCAGGTTATGCTGCTGCCTACAGGAGGATTGGACACTAGCTAATAAAACCATTGTAGGCTAGCCCGTGATGACCCCTCGTACTACCAGCATGCCTCAGTTTTTTTTACTAATGTCTTAGGAGGATGGACTTATTTCCTTCAGTTCAGCTGTTATGAGACTGATATTTTGCTAGAACCTGTTTTTCTTCAATCAAGGCTGTTCTCTGTTGCAGTTGGAGCTTTGTCTCTTTGATTTCAGCTTTCTTGAGCAAATGAGGTTTAATGTAGATGTAAAGTTATGCACTTGGGGGCTAAGAATATGCATGTATCATACATACAAGGGGGAGTACAACTAGGGGGATCCATAGTAGAGAAGGATCTGGAAGTTTTGGTAGATCATAAGCTTAATAATGGCATGCAATGCCAAGCTGCGGTTTCCAAAGCAAGCAAAATCCTTTCTCGTATTGAGTGGTATGGACTCCAGAGAGGGACATCATTTTGCCCCTGTACAAATCATTAGTAAGACCTCACCTGGAATATGCAGTTCAGTTTTGGGCACCGGTTCTCAAAAAGGATATCGGGGAACTGGAGAAAGTTCAGAGAAGGGCAACCAAACTGATAAGAGGCATGGAGGAGCTCCGCTATGAGGAAAGATTAGAGGAGCTGAATTTATTCTTTTGAGAAGAGGAGATTAATGGGGGGATATGATCAACATGTACAAATACATACGTGGTCCATATAGTGATCTTGGTGTTATTCACTTTAAGGTCATCAGAGGACACAAGGGGGCACTCTTTATGTCTAGAAGAAAAAAGATTTAATCTCCAAATACGGGAAGGTTTCTTCACAGTAAGAGCTATGAAAACATGAAATGGACTCCCTTCAGAGGTGGTTCTAGCCAGCACAGTAGATTGCTGTAAAAAGAGGCGTGGATTCTTTCCTTAACCACTTACCTACCGGGCCACTTTTTTACATTTGGTGGTCACAAGCGGAAAACATTTTTTTTTGCTAGAGAGTTACTTAGAACCCCCAAACATAATATATATTTTTTTCAAACACCCTAGAGAATAAAATGGCGATACTTTTTGTCACACGGTATTTGCGCAGCGGTCTTTCAAGCGTGATTTTTTTTGGAACAATTTTACTTTTTTGAGTTAAAAAATAAGACAACAGTAAAGTTAGCCTAATTTTTTTGCATATTGTGAAAGAGGATGTTACGCCGAGTAAATAGATACCATACATGACACGGTTGAAAATTGCGCGCACTCGCAGAATGGCGACAAAGACCGGTATTTAAAAAGTTCCATAGGCGACGCTTTAAAAATTTTTAACGGTTACCAGGTTAGAGTTACAGAGGAGGTCTTTTGCTAGAATTATTGCTCACACTCTGGCGATCGGGGCGATACCTCACATGTGTGGTTTGAACTCCGTTTTCATATGTGGGCGCTTTTATTTATTTATTTTTAGCACTGTTCCTTTAAAAAAAAAAAAATCTGATCACTTTTATTGCTATCACAAGGAATGTAAATATCCCTTGTGATAGTAATATATTGTGACAGGTACTCTTTTTTTGGAGGGGCGGAGGGTCTAAAAGACCCCCCATCCCTCCTTTGCACTTCACAGTATTCAGATTGCCAAAAACGGCGATTCTGAATACTGTCACTTTTATAATTGGCGCCGTTAGCCGCAGAGTAAACCGGAAGTGACGTTGTGACGTCGCTTCCGGAATTTGCCGAAGGAGACCCGATCGGAGTCGATTACGGCTTCTGTCGGGTCTCCTTGCAGCCGGTGGACGTGGGACGGGAGGCCGGAGACGAGCGGCGGGAGGGGGGGTGTCCCCTCCCGCCCCCTGGGGTAACGACCGAGCGGCTCCGGAACCGGATCGGTCGTTACCCCTGGATAGCCGACCGCCAGCTCTAAAAAAAATTATACCGGGATATAGCCTGCAGGTGCAGGCTATGTCCTGGGAGAGCCGCTCAAACCCGACCGCCGCCTATTTACGGCCCTGGTCGGGAAGTGGTTAATGTACATAACCTTACTGGCTACTAACATTTATAGGTAAAGTTGATCCGGGGAAAATCTGATTGCCTCTCAGGGGATCGGGAAGGAATTTTTTCTCCTGCTATAGCAAATTGGATCATGCTTTTGCTGGGGTTTTTTGCCTTCCTCTGGATCAACTATTGGTGAAGGATTGTGTATATGGGATTGTATTCATAGAGATAGATTTATAGACAGAGATAGATATATAATATATTTCTTTTGGTTGAACTTGATCGACTTGTCTTTTTTTTTTTTTTTTTTTTTCAGTAGTCTCTTCATACCATTTTAGCAAAAATATGCTATTAATAAAAGAAAGTGTGACAGTCCTTAGAAACCATTATTGTGCAAAAAGCAATAGATACGTGAAGGTATCACTAATATGCAAAAAAAAAATGTAAATATTCTTAGGCGATCAAAATAAAATTATAAATTCATCAGTACCATAAAGAAAAATCACAAGCTCCAATTGATGAAAAGGATCTGATAACAGGCTTTCAGTCTATGTATTTCTTGTGGTTGGATTAGGTGAAGTTGATGCACAGCACGCCCTCTGCTGCTGACCTTGCAGAGCTGCGTGTGAAACCGACTTGCAATAAAAGTGACCAGCGCGGTTCCCGTTCAGTAATGGGACCGGCAAATCCCGTTCTTAGCCTTCTATGCTTAGTGCCATACTTAATGCTCATTCAACATGTGGAAAGAGAAAAAAAGACACGATTGTGTGATATTGTACGACAATGTAACCTAGGCACCTAAGTGCCGACCGTACTCACACTTATTGAAGTCCGATAAGGCATTCACTGCGAACAATCGCTCTCTGGGAGATCTCCGCTCATCCGTATGTGATAGCGTGGGTAAGCGTCGTGACGTGTAGGCTCCGATGACGAAACGCGTAGGGCGGAGCCTGCACGTCACGATGCTTACCCACGATATCACATACGGATGAGTGGAGATCTTTCAGAGAGCGATTATTCGCAGTGAACGCCTTATGTGACTTCAATAAGTGTGTACGGTCGGCACTTAGGCGCTGGTATCTGCACTGATTTATAATATCTGTGCGTCTTTGCGACTGGACCATGCAGGGGAAGTCGCAAGCGTCTGCATATGTTTGCGGGTCTGCTAGACCGCCTAGGTCGCCTAAAGCTTATCCCTATGATACATTTTTTGACCACCTGGTCTATCAGGAATGGCAGCGTCTGCAGATTTCCTTTGCTCCATCTAAACGCTTCGGGTTACGCTATCCCTTTGAGGATAGTTTCGTAAAGAAGTGGGCATCCCCCACAGTGGACCCTCCGGTGGCTCGCCTGAACAAGGCGACGAACATTCCGTTGGAAGGGTCCCCCTCGTTTAACCACTTCAGCCCCGGAAGGATTTCCAGCTTTAGGACCGGAGCCCTTTTTGCGATTCGGCGCTGCGTCGCTTTAACTGACAATTGCGCGGTCGTGCAACGTTGTACCCAAACGAAATTTGCGTCCTTTCTTTCCCCACAAATAGAGCTTTCTTTTGGTGGTATTTGATCCCCTCTGCGTCATTTCTGATCACCGCTATAAACAAAAGAAGAGCGACAATTTTGCAAAAAAACACAAATTTCTTACTTTTTGCTAAAATACAAATCCAAAAAAAAAAAAATATAAAAAAAACAATTTTTTTTCACCGTTTTTGGCCAATTTATATTCTTCCTCATATTTGCGATAAAAAAAAAATCGCAATCGGCGTTTATTGATTGGTTTGCGCAAAAGTGGTCGCGTTTACGGATGATGAGAATTCATTTTTGGGGTTTTTATTTATTTTTTTATTTATTTTTTATCTGCGATTTTTATCGGTACTGCGCTATTGGGGCGGACATGTCGGAACGTTTTGACACTTTTTTGGGACAATTGGCATTTATACAGCGATCAGTGCTATAAAAATGCACTGATTACTGTGTAAATGCCATTGGCAGTGAAGGGGTTAACCTGCAGGGGGCGCGCTAAGGGTTAACTATATTCCCTGGGCGTGTTCTAACTGTATGGGGGCTTGCCTAGCTGGGGAAGGGAAGTGGTCACAGCCTTCACGTACAGGAAGGCTGTGATCACAGCCCTTCTCCCTCACACAGAGCGGAGGTCCGTGTTTACATACACGGACCTCCGTTCATTCACTCCGGGGGGGGCATCGCGGGTAGCCGGCGGCAATCGAAGCCGCCGCACCCGCTCCCTGGCCCCCCCCCCCGAACACAGTGAGCGCGCGCGCTCACTAGGCTCTGTATCGCGGCCGCCGTCGTATGACGGCGATTCGCGTTACAGAGCCACTTTGTCGCCGTCATTTGCCGATCAGCCGTCGGCAAGTGGTTAAGGACCCTGCCGATAGGCGGACGGAGGCAGTATCTAAGGCACTTTTCCTGTTGGCAGGATCAGCCATGTGACCGGCCCTGGCGTCTGCCATGGCGGCGCAATATCTGTCTGAATGTATGGCAGAGCTGCAAAATGATTTGGATTGCGGCAGGACGCTGGAAGTGTCACAGAAGGCAGACCATTTGTTTCAGGGTATTCGGTACCTGTGTGATGCAGCTCTGGACCTGCTTCCCATGTTGTCTAAGACGTCTATTTGCAGTCATTATCAGACGAGTTCTCTGGTTAAGGATGTGGTCGGGTGACCGCGTCTAAAAAAGGTCTTGCGGACCTTCCCTTTCATTGTGGCCGTCTCTTTGGGCCACAGTTGGATGAAATCATCAAGGATTTCACTGGTGGGAAGAGTACTTTCCTTCCGGAGCCCAGACGTCGGGAGTTCTGCCGCAAGCAAGGGCCTGTCTCTTTGGGTCAGAAGAGGTTTTTTCGTGCCCCTGGCACAGCGGGCAAGGGGTCGAGGCCCGGCAAGCCGGCCGCAGGGGCCGGGAAGCGTCCTTGGCAACGCAAGAATGAAAAGACAGAGGATAAGCCCTCCTCTGCATGATGGGTTGCCCCCACCCGACCATCGGGTGGGGGGACGTCTTCTGGGGTTTGCAGACAGGTGGACTGCCCGCATTTTCGGCCGATAGGTGCAGGAAGTGGTGTCCTCTGGGTACAGGATAGAGTTCAGCACTCTAACCGCAGACAGGTTCTTCCCATCGAACTTGAGACTCCCTCAGGGGCATCAGGAGGCCCTCTTAAGGGCTGTTCAGGCACTCTCCGACCAGGGGGTGATCGTGCCAGTACCTCAGTTGGAGAGGCTTCACGATTTCTACTGGAACCTATTTGTGGTCCCCAAAAAAGGGGGGCCAGGCCAGTTCTGGACCCAAAGGCGCTAAACCACTTTGTGAGAGGGCGAAAATTTCGGATTGGAATCCATCCTTTCGGTCGTGGCCGCCCTGCACCAAGGGGAGTTCATGGCGTCTATGGATATCAGAGACGCGTATCTCCACGTCCCCATTTGTCTCCGGCACCAGCACTTTCTGCGCTTTGCGGTGGGAGACCTTCACTACCAATTTGTGGCACTTCCCTTCGGTCTGGCCTCGGCTCCCCGACCACGGCCTCTGTTTACCCCTGCACCTCTATGCGCAGAGACTATAGGTATCTGCGGTACTTGAGGGGAACCACGTCCCGCCGGTGCTGGCTTTCCTACCTAAGGTTAGGCTTTAAAAGCGGGAGAGTGTTTCACCAAATCGCGGAAACCCAGGTCTTGACCGGACCGGGGGGAAAAAACCCCTGGTGTTTATCCAAGGTCATCTTTAGCACTTCGGAGAGGTTGACTCCATGACCGTGC
>BLSH010364251.1:61637-72232 GCA_018402905.1 Glandirana rugosa | reverse complement strand
GTCCCCTTTAAGAGCATTGGGCGGAAGCGACTTGTGACGTCGCTTCCGCCCAGCATTGTTATGGAGCCGGGTGAGCGGCTTCAGCCGCTCACTCGGCACACGGACACTGCATGGATAGGACCCGATCATCTCCGCCGCTGCCGGCGGGTCCGGTAAGCGGCGGAGATGACCGGAAAGCGGCGGGAGGGGGGGGGGGCACCTCTCCCGCCGCTGATAAAAGTGATCTCGCGGCGAATCCGCCGCTAAGATCACTTTTATCTTGCAGGGAATCGCCTGCAGAAAAAAACGATACCGGGGTTATGGTAGCTATCTGCTACCATAACAACGGTATCCCACTTCAAAGTGGCCGCCGTCAAACGACGTACGGCGGTCCGGAAGTGGTTAACCCTTTCACAAACTGGGCCATTTTTGTATTTTGTGCACCACCTGAAGATTACATAAAGCCCCCAAGCATTATACATTTTCTGAAAGCAGACACCATGTCACATGATATTACCGCATAGGTCTAGGAAACACAACATTTCAGTAAAAAAAACATTAAAAGTTAATTTTAGGGGCACAAATACGCAATAAATTACCCAATTTTTTGGTAAAATATATAAATTGAGGTTGCGCCAAGTAAATGGATACCCAACATGTCACACCTTAAACATGTCAGTACCCTATATTTTCCATAGGCAACACTTTTAAAAAACCCCTTATAGGTCATCACTTTAGCGTTACCAAGGAGGTCTGATGCTAGAATTATTGCACTCATTCCGTCATGTGCAGTGATATGTAACTTGTATCACAATCTATGGTTTCAGACATAGGGGCGTACGTTTGTACGTGCATATATTGGGGGGGGGGGGTATTTAATGTGCTTGGGTGTAACTTTAATTCTTTACAGTTAAAAAAATTTATTTAAATTTAAATTAAAGTGGAAGTCCATGCAGAAACTAAAATTCCTGTATCTATAGCCACCCACATTCTAACACTAACCTCTCTGACCCTGTGAAGAAAAAAGCAGTATACATACCTTTTCTGCAGGCGATTCGACCCTATCTCCAGCGGCGGACGCTCTGCACAGGACACGGCCGACACGGCTGTGAAATAAATGGGAAGTGATGTCACACATAGACTTACTATGGGGCTTCCTTTGTCGTCCATGTCCCCTGCAACTGCCTCTACACAGAGGCCATGGCTGACAGTTCAGCATGGTATCAGAGCTTCCGTCGCTGGAGATTGGGTTGGATCGCCTGCAGAAAAAGTATGTATACTGCTTTTTTCTTCACAGGGTTAGAGAGGTTAGTGTTAGAATGTGGGTGGCTATAGATACAGGGATTTTAGTTTTTGCATGAACTGCCTCTTAAACTTTTTTTTTTTGTTCCGTCACAAAGGGGACAAAAAGTCCCCTATGTGATGATTTTTTGTTGGTGACAGGTTCTCTTTTTAATGAGACATGCAGGGCAACCTGGTGCCTGGGGTTTGTCAAGCCGTGTGTTAGAGGAATCTTAAGACAAAATATTTTGAGTTGTGGATGGAGTTGAGAAAGTTTAGAACCTCTGTCACATTTTTTTCATTTTTATGATCTTTTTGGGAAGGCTTGCTTTTGCTCTTTGTCCTGATAACCATTTTCTGCGGATACATTTTCCCCAATAGGACACAGATACTTTATCCCCCCCCCCCCCCCCCCCCCCACTAAGCAAAATAAAAAAAAGTTTAATATATTGCAGCTTACCAGTCCTTAGGTGTGGTGACTGTATTACGTTTTTCTTTGTTCTAAGGTTTTATTTTTCTTAAGTTAAGAACATTTTGAGCAAGTACGTAATATACTTGATCTTGCTAGAACCTGTTTGCACATTGCACAGGGAAACCGCTGATGGGAAAGGACAAGAATCCGCTCTTCAGCATTGCTGCCATAATACTATTACAGTTTAGAGCTGTCTTTGACCACACTCTATTACTTCAACTGGAGCAGAAGAGTGAGGTCAGAACCTGTCAGTACTATCCAAAAAGGATTTATATAATTGGCTGATCAAAAGTGCAAACCTTTTGCATTTCAACACTGAAGTTGGCTTTCTGCCTTGCTTTTGTTTTACTTTCATTGAAGAGCTCAAGACTTGTGGAGTTAGTGTTCCTAAACCCTCAACAGTAAAATCAGTCTGTATACGCAGCATAGCATGCTTGTTATACTCGCCGTGGAACTTGAGGGGTTAATCCTCAACATTGTTTAAAAAAGGCTGGTTTTTCCTGTATACATAGATTCTTCCCTCCTGCACTGTCATTCTAAGCAAGTTCATATAATACACAGCAGGGTGGTAAAGCTGCACATGCTCAATTTGGTCTCTTATGCTGGAGAGTACATTTTCTGTTTCAGTTGAACTGTTCAGGTCACATGATATTGACATCACACATGTGGGCATGTATAGAGGCTGTAGTGAAAATATCCTCCTATTTGAACACACAGCTATGGACAAACTGTGCAGGTTATCAGGAAACCGTGGTATACAGATCACCCAAAAATGTTTATAGTGGCAGTATTTTAATGTAAAAAGATGATTTATAAGCTGTGGGTACTGTGGGGGGGCAGATGAACTATTTTCATATTACTGGGTTTAGTAACACTTTAAGTTGATATCTGAGATCAGTCATGCCAAGATCATCTGGTTAATAGTGGCAGTGTTACCATAAGGCCTCATACACACGGATGTTTTTTGACGCCATGTTTTTTAGCATTTTTGCAGCTCTCCATGCTATTCTATGGCTCCATAAAAATGCAGACGTTTTTGAGCTGTAGATGGCGTTGGCATTATTAAGCTGTAAATCGAACGCAGGACCCGCGCGTTCCGAGGCTGTAGTGTTTTGGCGTTTGACCCTGAGCCAGCAAAATGCTCACTAACGTGCATTGACACCATAGCAACGTTAACCTGCATTTTTAGCGCTGCTGTTTCCAGGTTAAAAAATAGCAGAGGAATGTTTTTTTTTAAAAAAAACACCTATTCTCACCGACGCTCACTAACGCAGATGAAAAACGCAGACGAAAACACAGATTCCCTATGTTTTGCTATTATGCCCCTGTGTATGAGGCCTAATAATTATATAATGCATGTAATTTCTAAAGCCACACCCCTGCTACCCTTTGTCTAGTCTCAAGTAGCTCCCTGCTCTCCCATGATAATAAATATCACTGAACACACACCAAATTCTTTGGCACTCACCTTTTTGAATAGTTGGAACTGCCTTGAAAATCTTGATTATGTCTAGATTTCCTTTTGATCTGCAGCAACGTAGACGGCCCCAGGAGGTTCAGCGGAATGTCATTTTGGAGTCTCACGTCATTTGCTGCACACTGAGCACTAGTGGTGGCATCCTACTGGAATCAGCCTTCAGGCAGCTGGGACAGGAGCCATTCAGCTGTGTCATCGTGGATGAGGTCAGGATCATGAGCGAAGATTTTACCTACCACATGCACCATCTTATTGAGGATGAGATACCTACTCCCTTTATGCTTCTATTTTTAGGCAGGACAGTCATGTGAAGTGGAGACGCTCATTCCACTCCTCCACCGCTGTTGTAAATTGGTGTTAGTGGGAGACCCAGAACAGCTTCCGCCAACTGTTATATCAATGGTAAGCTTGTCCTTCTAACAGCTTTGACAATTTTAATGCATTGTATGAAACGGTCTAATGGAATTTTCATTTTTGTTTTCACAATTGGAAGAAATAGTCGGTCTGTGATTAATGGACCTGTGGTGTTTATTTTAGGATATACCACCTCCAATCACGGGGTCAGGGTCTTTTAGTGGACATAATCATCTATAGGCCCTTTTGTAATTTATGTGTATTAGTAATAACAGAAGTGAACTAACAGACTCGCTGTAAAGGTTTGTTGCCCATCAATCTTAACCTCTGTTTTAATCTGGTCCTCAACAGTACTTCTGTGAAATCATAAGATATATATGACCAAGCTGACTTCTGTTTAACTGTTGTCCATGGTAACTAATGTTTTGCTAAATTTCAACATATTTATTGCAAGTAAAGCATTATCTTGCTCGTACAGTACAGGGCACAGTATATGTACGTATAGATCCTGGGTTATAGGCTCCTGCCTTCAAAGGATTCTAAAGGTTAATTTTTTTTTTTTTTTAACATGTTCTCCTTACCTGCTTTGCACAATGATTTTGTGCAGGGCAACCCCATCTGTTCTCGTGTCACCCCACCAGTGCTCCTGGCTCCTCCCCTGCTGAGTGCCCCCATAGCAAACCACTTGCTATGGGGGGGCACTCTTGTGTGCTCACTCCTGAGCCCCACTCTGTACTCTGTGTGTCCATAAGACACACAGAGCTTGCCCCCACTCTGGCTCCCTCCTTAATGGCTGGGATTGAGAGCTGCAGGGACCAATGGCTCCCATTGCTGTGTCTGAACCACTGATGATGGAGAGAGCCGAGAACACCTATGCTCTTGTGCACATCGCTAGATTGAGATGGGGCTCCGGTAGGTTTAAAGGGGTAGTTGGGGGGGGGGGGGGGGCTGCACCCTGAAGGTTTTTTATCTTAATGCAGAGAATGCCTTAAAGTAAAAAAAACTTGTACCTTTTTAGAACCACTTTCAAGTGATTTGACACTGGCAAGCTTTTGATAGCTCACCCTCTGGGCGCCTACCCTATAACCATACCCCACTCCGTGTGTCCTCCTTTTCTAACTAGTGTCCTAAGTTGATGCACCTTTTCTCCCTTACAAGGAAATCACTCTTAGCTTAGCTAGTTTATTATTTTATCTTTGAATTCTTCAATCAACTCCTTCAGTGTCTTCTAATACCACAATAGAAGCAGTGCATCCGGATCAGTGAAACCTCAATAAAGCCTTGGGAGATGAATCCCACTTGATGGGGAGAGCCTGTAATGTTGCTTCGGGTGCTGGATCTTGCGTGGAAGCTCACCAGGTCCTGGATCATGGTCCGTGTCTATGGAATCCAGAACCTGAAGATCCCTTTGGGAGCATGCCTGCTTGACAGGTCAAGCCTAAACTCTATACAGAGGCCAGCCACATGGACAAGGTAAGACCGGGTCAGGTTGCAACCATTACAGTAAACACCGGGGCTATGTTTGGAAAGTAAAAACGTTGGCATTGAAACTCAAATACTCCGTGTAATCTTAGATGGATTCGCAGGTGTTACAGCACAACACTGGTCTCACACTTTGTCACTTCTGCCTTGTGCCTTTTATAAGGTACTTCCTTGAACCCTTTCGCCACAAGGACTTTGCTACATGACCGTCTACACCCAGGTTGCTGCGTACTCCTTCTGGACTTGATTATACTATGTTCTGCTGCCTACTCTGTGAGTACCTCAGGGGTCCCTCACCCACAGCTATGGTGTAAACCAGGTGAAAGGGAGCCATAACAATACCTCAAGCAAACATTCGCCTTGCAGAAAGCCTGCAACACACTCAACCTCAGAGTTCAAAGCAATCAGGTCTTGACTAGATCTTGGCCTTAAGCACTCTGCAGGGACAGATTTGGACCTTGTCAATTCTTTTTCCAAAATCTCCGCCTTCTCACTTTTCCTTGTCCCTTTATCCTTTCAAGCCCCCTTACAGCAACCCCCCCTTTTTTTTTTGCATGGTGTGAACGCAGATTACTTTCTACCTCACATTTTGGCCTTCCTACAAATAGGTCTTGAGCAGAACTTGGCTTGAAGTACTCTTAAAGGTTATGTCTCAGCCTTTTCTTTTCTCGACCCCTGGCTTCGCTGTACCTTGTAAAAACCTGTCTTCAAGCTATAGGTCATAATAAACCCTATTTGCAGCAGCCTGTGCTTCCTTGGGATCTTAGGTTCAAAGGTTCATTTCTGCAGAGCAGAGAGAACAAAGCTATCGGGGATGTCACCTTAGGTGACCTTTCCTCCGCAGTTCAGTCTTTTTGGTGTTATGATCAGAGTTAAAGCCTTATTCTTCACAATGATATGGTATTCCGGGACCCAAAACCATCCTTTCTTCTTATATCTTGGAGTACAACACAGGACACTCTCCCTTCTGTTAAATGGTTATTCTGCATTGCTTTCTACAAAACTGAGGAGTCATATAGTGGGGGTAGGGTGATAGGGGAAGTGCCTGGGGGTGTGTCCTCAAAAGCTTGCCACTGTCCAGTCACCTCAAGGTGTGAATCTGTAACCTAGGGTCTAAAAATAGTCACCCTGTGTCCTGTACTGTACTGCAAAATACAGAATTTATAGGTAAATCAAAATTCCACTTTTGCTTAATTTCCTTTTATTTTTAAATTTTTCTTCTACAGGAGGTTTTAAACAGTTTGGATTATGCTGCCCTGCTTACAGGAGAATTGATCACTTTCGAACAATAAAAAAAAAACTAGGCCAGCCCTGGATACCCCTTCCACTACAAGGATGTCTTACTATCTTTCTAGTGTCCAGGGAGGATGGATATATTTTCTACAGCTTTGCTGTGTTAGGACTGACTTTTTCCTAGCATCTTTTTGTCTATTTTTTTTTTCTTTAGTCACTCCTCCTTATCTACATCACTGCTGGAGCTTCATCGCTTCAATCGCAGCTTTCCAGCATGGCTGACCTTCGCCTGACTTTCAGAGTACTGTGACTGGACTCCACTGGGCATAGCCTAGGGGGAGCTAAATCTGGTGTTTCCACCTGAATTCTGGGTTGGCCAGTGAATGGGGGAAGTACGGACCCTGCAGAATCTGTGGGCTGCCAATCAGGATTTGCAATCGCATGAGGAAGAGCAATATGGGCTCTAGGGGCCTGTGTTCTAATTCTCGTGGCTGTGGGACGCTACATGTGCTATCCACCCTGCCAGCTTGAACTGCGCTTATGGGAACCACCATGTCACCAAGTGTTACTGCAGTGCTGGTTAGGGGTGCTGAAATTAATAGATGGATCGGGATTCGGCCATCCCCGATGCGGCATTGATGCAGCGATTGGCCATAATCGCTGTCGGGTGACGTCACCCAAGTGTATATATTCGTCAGCACACCATGGATCCTTGTCCAAAAGTTTCATTTATTGAAAAAATCACATCACAGCAAACTGCTGTCACCCGACATGCCCATAGGCGACTTTTCAGGCGACTCAAGTTGCCTCCATGCTGCGGCTGAATCCAGTGATCATTATGATCACAGGACCCGGCCGAGCAGAGATCGGGATATGGGCGCTGTGATTGGCCTTCCTGACCATGTGACGGCTGTGTCCTTACACAGCCATCTCAATCTAAACAGTTCTCTCCCTGCCGAGCTCAGTGCGGAGGGCGGTGGGGGGGATCTGCACTGCAGCTCTGTGACAGCTCTCTGTATGAAGATGATTTTTATACAGAGAGCTATTACAGATTGTCCCACAAATAGTACACCAAGCACCACTGATACCCCTGTCCCCATACACGTCAGTGTCCCCATAAAACATCTGTCACAGTCCCCAAAACATCTGTATGTCCCCATCACACCTGTTACAGTGCACAACACATCTGTATCTCCCCCCATCACATCTGCCACAGTGCACAACATCTGTCTCCCCATCACATCTGTCACAATGCACAACATCTGTATGTCCCCATTACATCTGTCACAGTGCACAACATCTGTATGTCCCCATCACATCTATCACAGTGCACAACATCTGTCTGTCCCCCATCACATCTGTCACCGTGCACATCTGTCTGTCCCCATCACATCTGTCACAGTGCACAACACATCTGTATGTCCCCATCACATCTGTCACAGTGCACATCTGTCTGTCACAGTGCACAACACATCTGTATGTCCCCCATAACATCTGATTAAATAAAACCAAAAGAAATCTCTAGAGAGGAGAGGCTGACTGGGCGGTCACATGATTGCCGAGAGGCACCGTGCAGTATGTTGCTACATATTAAGAAGCATGTTAACAGTACACTAAAGTGGGGCATTTTGTACAGTAACAGGGGATTCAAGTTATTTTACCATGCCACCACCCACACCCATCTACACCCCTCACTACCACCCACACCCCTCTACACCAATCACCACCCAAACCCCTCTACACCCACCCACTGACATCCATCACCCACACCACCACCCACACCCCTCTATACCTAACATTCCCCAGACTCCCCCATCCTTCTGTTCCTGTCCATGGATTCCTCCATCCCCAGACTCCCCCATCATTTTATTTCTGTCCATGGATTCCTCCATTTCCATCCCCAGACTCTCCCATCCTTCTGTTCCTATCCATGGTTTCCTCCATCCCCAGACTCTCCCATTCTATTCCTGTCCATATATTCCTCCATCTCTATCCCCAGACTCCCCCATCCTTCCTTTCTTATTCATGGATTCTTCCATCCTTCAGTTGCCACCCTCCCCTGTATCCTAATCGTGATGCATTGTGAAATCGAATCGAATCAAATCAAATTGGGAGACCAGTGAAGATGCGCACCCCTAGTGCTGGTGTGTCTAAGACTAGGATGTACTAGGCTGCTGGTGCTTGCCAGTTCACCAAAAGGTAAATCGGCACTAGTACTGTCACTCTGCTGTATACAGCAATCATTGTGCGATTGTACCACCTCAGTAACCTGGCCATGGGGTCGGGTATGCCTAACCTTAGCAGGGACCACTACTCATCTGAGCTATCTGTCAGGCTGCTGCTGCTCTCTACAGATAACAGCAACAATGGATCAGGTGCCTATTTTGGTCTGACACTTAATACACTCGATTTGGATTATTTTTTATGGATAAGTGAGGTGGGTCGAACACCTACAGAACCTTGCTGCAGCCTTGCTGCTCTCTACAGGTTCCTAGTCGGAGCCTGATTCTGACAGTGAGGGCTCCCAATCGCTCTCATCTGTCATGCTCCGTATCCTGTAGGTCTCTTCACTCATGTACCTTTCGTTGGCCATTTTCACCACTAAACTTACAGGTACCTAGTGCGACTCTCAGGTAAAAAAGCACCTGGCTGTCAGGGACTGTTTGAACTGTTACAAATAAAATTCATCTGCTAGTGCTAGCAGACATCAGGCCGGATCTTGCAAACGCTGCTGTTTTGTGTACTGTGTATCAAAAGTGACAGTGATCTACTGACACTGCACTGGTTTTGGGGGCACAGGGGCTAAACGCAGGTGCTGTCGGGACTGATCCTGTGAACGCTGCATTTTTGGGGACATTGTACTATTGGGGGATGCTAGTATAGTTCTTGTCTGATCAGAGATATTGATCCATTCAGACACTATGCTAGTAATGGAGTTTCTCTTCCGTTCACTGACAGACACAGCCTTCTTATGACACATGGGTTATGCTCATCCTACTAGGAGTAGACTAGGCAAAAACAAACAAAAGCGTAGGTTGGCCCCTCCCAGGGGGCCGTCCTCACCTCAGCATATAATCCCCCTGCTCTGCATAATACATCAGTTTTCTTTTGCCTAGTGCAAGGAGTAGACCTGGTTCCCTTTGGGATCTGCGGTCTCCTGAAGATTCATCTGATGAAGACTGCTATAAAGAAGCTGGCTGGTGGTATAGAGGATATCTAGAATCCAAATCTTTCCCCAGTCCAGCCGACACTTTGCGAACGCCCTTCGGGGTGCCCACCGCATAGCACCCGTTCCGTGCGGGCGGCCAGTGGCTAAAACCCACTAGAGCCCGGTGACTAGGTACGCCTGTCCAAGGGCCTGGCCAGCAGCATGCCTCCCCTAGGGGATGGTAAGTCTGCTCCGGTGGCTACCGCTGCGCCCGTCGAGGATTGGTGAGTGGACCCCTCTGCCGCCTTAGGGCGTGGAGAGTGGGCATCTGGGCAGCTTTTGGTGGTAAGCCGACCGGTGGGGGCTCAGTAGAGGGACATTTTTTGGGGTAATACCCTTGTGAGGTTAAGCCTCCGTTCCCTCCCCCCTCCCACTCCCCCCAGCCGCAGTACGGCACTGTTGCACTGACCGTTCGACTCTGCACCGACCGCTCGGAGCGCTGTGTTCGGCGGGGCACCGCCATTGAAGATAGAGCACCGCTCGTTCGTGGCCGACCGCGCGGGTGTAATGGCAGCCTCCATTTGTTTGTGAAACCATGCGGTTCTCAACCTGCGGTCTGGCGGCCTCCGGTGGTAGCTCAAGGAAGTGCAGCCTGGATACAGGAAGTGCTTAAAAGCAGGAAGTGCCTTCCAGTTTTTGCTATACAGCGTGGCTGACTCACAGCAGCAGGCTTCTGGCGTGCAGTAGTGTTTGGGCAGTTGCTCTTCCGATCGGAGTGCTGAGGCATCAAAACAGCAAGTATAGCTGGCCCTTCCTGGGTGCTGGTAGCTCGTGGGTCCTTCCCGGTCGATATGAACGACAAAACTACGGAGTCGTGAGGCTAGCCTTCTCGTTGACGGGTTTGTGATGACGTGCGGTCTTCGGACGACGACACTCAGTCGGTGCGACATATCGTTTTTGACCTTCCGTGAAGGACGAAAATTCGTGAAGGACATAGGTCCGACGTGAAGGAACTCGATGGTGGCCTCCGGCGGTCTGGCGTCCAACTCTTGGCGTACCAAAGTGTTTGTTTACCTCCGACGGTAATGTGGGCGCGCCAGCCGGTGCTTGCTCGCCACGAGATAGAAGTTACCGCCACGGGGCGGCTTGTGTCGCGAGGCTCGCCAGCC
>BLSH010364251.1:37811-59096 GCA_018402905.1 Glandirana rugosa | reverse complement strand
TAAGGACAAGGCAGTTCTGCGGCCTTCACCTTCATTTCTTCCGAAGGTGGTTTCTTCTTTTCATTTAAATGAGGATATTGTTCTTCCCTCATTGTGTCCGCACCCGTCACATCCAAAAGAGGTCGAGCTGCATTCTTTGGATGTGGTGAGGGCTTTGCGGGTATATTTAAGTTCTACAGCTTCTTTTAGGAAGTCTGATTCTTTATTTTTGCTGACAGAAGGGTCGCGCAAAGGCTTTGCGGCTTCGTCAGCTACCGTATCACGTTGGATACGGAGGACCGTGACTCATGCATATGAGATTCGGGGTAAGGTTCCCCCGTTTCCAGTCACGGCTCATTCCACCAGGGCAGTTAGTACGTCCTGGGCGTTTAGACACCAGGCTTCGGTGTCCCAGGTGTGCAAGGCTGCTACTTGGGCCTCAGTGCACACGTTTGCTAAGTTTTACAAAGTTGATGTTGTAGCATCCTCGGATGCTGCTTTTGGCCGCAAGGTATTACAAGCAGCAGTTTAGGCGCGGTTAGCGCCGCCTGAGAGGGCGTCTTTCTGTTGGGTACATTTGTTATGGTTTGCCCACCCCTCTTGATTGGCACAGCTTTGGGACGTCCCCATGTGTCATAAGAAGGCTGTGTCTGTCAGTGAACTCAGAGAAAAGGATTTTACGGTAAGTTATACAAAAAATCCCTTTTTTATAGTACATGTGTGTGTTACCGGCAATCAAAGGGTTGAATGTGGCGGGCAATCTGATGCTATCTGGGATTGACGCTAACGCTATCTGGCGTCACCCGTGACACTTCATACAGTGATCAGAAAAAAAAAATCTGTACACTGTACTAATGATACTGTGACAGGGCATTGAAAGGGTTAACTGGGGGGGCGATCAGGGAGTTAAACTTTATTAGGGAATATGTGGTTGGCAAACTGGGATTAACACTATCTAGCGTCACGAGTGACACTAATACAGTGATCAGTAAAAAAAAAATCTGTGCACTGTACCTAAAGGACACTGTGACAGGGTGTTAAAGGGTTAGCTGGGGTGGCGATCAGAGGGTTAAATGTGTGATGTGATCTCCCCTCACGCTGAAACCGAAAAGGGCTCCAGGAGAGGATCACATAATTTCCTGTGACTGTGTTTTGGAAACACAGGCACATGCTGATCTGTGATTCATCAGAACCGATCGGCATGTATAATCAAAAAATCATTGGCCTGGACCTGATGACTGATCGGTGCTGGATCAAATCACAGCACCGACGGGAGCGCAGATCACATACTAGGTATGTGATCCTGCAAATCAGGGCCATCTTGCTGGCGTATATGTAAGTTATACGGTCGGCAAGTGGGTAAAGTTAGTTGAAAAATTTACTAGCTGGATCACCAAGTAAAAATAAAGGAAAAAAAGCCTAAAAAAAGAAAACAAATGCAACCACTGTATATAAGAATTGGTGAGCTGCAATTTTGTTTTGTTTTGGGTTTAATACCGCGTTAAGCTTTGCATGAAGGGTGTCCAGTAGTAGCACTATTAACCAAACCCTGTTAAGAGGCCCACTTTCTGTGGATCCCAAAGGAGCCATTCTTTGTTGAAAAAGCATTGCTTAAAGTGGAAGTCCACCCTAACACTAATATCGCTACATCTATAGACATCCAGGATCTAACCTATCTAGCCCTGTAAAAAAGAGATCAGTATACATACATTTTTGAAACCGCTCTGGTCAGGTCTCCTGCGGCGGAAACTCTGCAGAGGTTACAGCTGTGAAATGAATGGAAAGTGACATCCCCCATAGTTTCTTTGGGGCTTCTGTTGTTGGCTGCCTCTTCTGCAGCGGTCTCCACAGCGAATCCGCTGCTGACAACGCAGCGTGGGGTCGGAGCCACTTCAGAAAAGCTATGTATACTGATTTCTTCAGGGCTAGATCGGTTAGTGTTAGATCAGTAACCAGAAGGAATATGGGGTTTTTGGGACTTTGTATGAGGTGATGCTATTCGAGTCATCTGCCTCCACCCTATCAATTATGAATTGGGAAATAAAAGTGGGACTTTGTATGAAATGTGTGCTATTGGAGTGCTACATGGGTACACGGTATAAATAAGGGCAAGGGTGATTAGTGTGAGAATTCATATATAGTACACAACAATATACAAAAGTAAGCAAAATAAAACGTTTATTGGTCCATATAATGAATAGTATCTCTTCATAATTCATATATATACAGTGGGTACGGAAAGTATTCAGACCCCCTTAAATTTTTCACTCTTTGTTATATTGCAGCCATTTGCTAAAATCATTTAAGTTCATTTTTTTCCCCTCATTAATGTACACACAGCACCCCATTTTGACAGAAAAACACAGAATTGTTGACATTTTTGCAGATTTATTAAAAAGGAAAACTGAAATATCACATGGTCCTAAGTATTCAGACCCTTTGCTCAGTATTTAGTAGAAGCACCCTTTTGATCTAATACAGCCATGAGTCTTTTTGGGAAAGATGCAACAAGTTTTTCACACCTGGATTTGGGGATCCTCTGCCATTCCTCCTTGCAGATCCTCTCCAGTCCTGTCAGGTTGGATTGTGAACGTTGGTGGGCAGCCATTTTTAGGTCTCTCCAGAGATGCTCAATTGGGTTTAAGTCAGGGCTCTCGCTGGGCCATTCAAGAACAGTCACGGAGTTGTGAAGCCACTCCTTCGTTATTTTAGCTGTGTGCTTAGGGTCATTGTCTTGTTGGAAAGTAAACCTTCGGCCCAGTCTGAGGTCCTGAGCACTCTGGAGAAGGTTTTTGTCCAGGATATCCCTGTACTTGGCCGCATTCATCTTTCCCTCGTTTGCAACCAGTCGTCCTGTCCCTGCAGCTGAAAAACACCCCCACAGCATGAAGCTGCCACCACCATGCTTCACTGTTGGGACTGTATTGGACAGGTGATGAGCAGTGCCTGGTTTTCTCCACACATACCGCTTAGAATTAAGGCCAAAAAGTTCTATCTTGGTCTCATCAAACCAGAGAATCTTATTTCCCTCCATCTTGGAGTCCTTCAGGTGTTTTTTTAGCAAACTCCGTGCGGGCTTTCATGTGTCTTGCACTGAGGAGAGGCTTCCGTCGGGCCACTCTGCCATAAAGCCCCGATTGGTATAGGGCTGCAGTGATGGTTGACTTTCTACAACTTTCTCCCATCTCCCGACTGCATCTCTGGAGCTCAGCCACAGTGATCTTTGGGTTCTTCTTTACCTCTCTCACCCATGCTCTTCTCCCCCGATAGCTCAGTTTTGCCGGATGGCCAGCTCTAGGAAGTTTTCTGGTCGTCCCAAACGTCTTCCATTTAAGGATTATGGAGGCCACTGTGCTCTTAGGAACCTTAAGTGCAGCAGAAATTTTTTTGTAACCTTGGCCAGATCTGTGCCTTGACCTCATGATTCTCATTTGTTCTGACATGCACTGTGAGCTGTAAGGTCTTATATAGACAGGTGTGTGGCTTTCCTAATCGAGTCCAGTCAGTATAATCAAACACAGCTGGACTCAAATGAAGGTGTAGAACCATCTCAAGGATGATCAGAAGAAATGGACAGCACCTGAGTTAAATATATGAGTGTCACAACAAAGGGTCTGAATACTTAGGACCATCTGATATTTCAGTTTTTCTTTTTTGATAAATCTGCAAAAATGTCAACAATTCTGTGTTTTCCTGTCAATATGGGGTGCTGTGTGTACATTAATGAAGAAAATAAATGAACTTAAATGATTTTAGCAAATAACTGCAATATAACAGAGTGAAAAATGTAAGTGGGTCTGAATACTTCCCGTACCCACTGTGTGCGCGTGTGTGTGTATATATATATATATATATATATATATATATATATATATATATGTGTGTGTGTGTGTGTGTGTGTAATACATATATATTGAGTATTGAATTGTATATTTTTATTTTATTGGAATGTTATAACATTCCATTAAAATACATTTATGTACATATACATTATAGCATGATGCCTATATGGGCACTGCGCGTCAACGCTACACACTCTGCACTCCGTGCGTGTGGCTCCATACTCATGGCGCGGACACGCTGGCTTTTCTCCATCGGCCTAGCAAACTCCAGGGGTGTCCTGTGGCGTCATCGCTGGGCGTGAACTCTACCCAGTCGGTGTAGCCTTCCTCCTACATTGCGGGCTTGTGTGGCGTTGGTGGGTTGTCCTCTGCTGTGCCTATATAGTTGTCACTCCGGGGTGGGTAATCCATTTGGTTGGTCCTCTTACTCTGATACACTATGCACTGCTCGTTGGGCTTACTATGACTGTAAAAAGGTACACTATTAACATTTGGGTTGGTTTGTTCTATAGACCCCATCTTAGCTGTCACCTGGCCATACACCACCTTCTTTCTCCCTATGCACTACCAGCTCGACACACAGTTACTTTTTCTTTCTCCCTTCCTTTTCAACACCTTCCTACTGGCACCTATATTCAGTCCCTCAGTGCACTCTGGGATACACTCGTAATACAAATTATATACAATTTATTCACAGAAGCCCTTCTCAGCTGGGTTGGTTCTTATCCCCTTATTTTCCAGAGGATCGCTCCTCACGGATGGTTGCCCTGGGGGGGGGGTGGCCCTGTTCGGGTTTCAGTCGGCATTCCATTCCACCACAGATCCCAGTGCTTATGTTCTCCCCTGGGGTCCTCTGGGGTCAGCTGGTATACCACCAACACACAGCTGGGTTGTAAGTATCATTTTTATGAGGTTTAAATCCTACCCCTACAGCTCCCTACATACATGGCAGAGTTTTGATAATATAAACTTTATTGCAGATAGGAAGTACAGGCTTGCTCATGATGAGCAGTTGGAAGCCGCAAAACGCGTAGAGCCTACATACGCCGCTACCTATATCCACCATTATTATTTTCGTATGGACTTGTACCACAGGTTCATGTATCCATTGCTATCTACTTGATCCTCTGCCATCACTATTGTATATAGCCCTGTTTATCTTTGCTAGGGACTAGTGGCTCTTGACCATATAGGTATCTCGCTATAATGTATTTATATGTACATAAATGTATTTTATTGGAATGTTATAATTCAATACGCAATTTCTATTTTGTGCAGGTGTTGAATGATGTGTATATATATATATATATATATATATATATATATATGAATTATGCAATGAACAGTGTACTGAACAAAACAGTCTCTGCAGCAGCGCTAGTGTGTATTCATATAGAATCTTCATGCAGTGTGGGACATGCTGCTATATAACTCTTGCCACCATCAGATAATCACCACGTGCGTGAGGACCGAGTCCCCTTAAGATTTGCACTCACCAGAACCAGGTGAGTATCTCGCATAGGGTATCTATGACAGCAGGTGTATCGAGCAGGTGCCTCGGTCCTTTCTCCGTCTCCTAAAACGTGCTCAACTCCACTGCGGGTTTCCCTCACATGTGTAAATAAAGAAGGGACGGGATGCCAACATAGCGTAAAACCGTAACGTTTATTGCACACCCATCACACCCATAAAATAACACTCACATGAGCACAGTAAAATATCGCTGTCTGTGTATGAGCTGATAAAACAATCACCGGCTAAGAAAACCCGATCCTACCGGTACCCGCCCGATACGTCCTGGGATTTCCTTGTTCGGGATGTCTCCTGTCAGCTCAATCCGATGCGTCACTTGGCCCCACCCTGGCGCGTTTCGTCATATCCGACTTCGACAGAGGGCGTGGCCAAGTGACGCTATTCCTTGGTTTATATCGTACCGGTAGGATCGGGTTTTCTTAGCCGGTGATTGTTTTATCAGCTCATACACAGACAGCGATATTTTACTGTGCTCATGTGAGTGTTATTTTATGGGTGTGATGGGTGTGCAATAAACGTTACGGTTTTACGCTATGTTGGCATCCCGTCCCTTCTTTATTTACACATGTAAAGGGAAACCCGCAGTGGAGTTGAGCACGTTTTAGGAGACGGAGAAAGGACCAAGGCACCTGCTCGATACACCTGCTGTCATAGATACCCTATGCGAGATACTCACCTGGTTCTGGTGAGTGCAAATCTTAAGGGGACTCGGTCCTCACGCACGTGGTGATTATCTGGTGGTGGCAAGAGTTATATAGCAGCATGTCCCACACTGCATGAAGATTCTATATGAATACACACTAGCGCTGCTGCAGAGACTGCTTTGTTCAGTACACTGTTCATTGTAGACTTTTTTGCTTTTACTTACCAGCAGCTGCTATAAAGTTGAAGGAAGAGATATTGCAATATCTACAGCGCTGAGTAAAGACTTTGGGGGGCTGTTTTTGTCTTTATATTATTATATATGAATTATGATAAGAGATACTATTCATTATATGAACCAATATATGTTTTATTGTATTTATTTTTGCATTTTGTTGTGCACTATATATGAATTGTTAAACTAATCACCCTTGCCCTTATTTATACCGTGTACCCATGTAACACTCCAATAGCACACATTTCATACAAAGTCCCACTTTTATTTCCCAGTTCATAAGTGTTAGATCAGTGTTTCTCAACTCCAGTCCTCAAGGCGCTCCGACAGGTCATGTTTTCAGGATTTCCCTCAGATGAAATGGCTGTGGTAATTACTAAGGCAGTGAAACTGATCAAATCACCTGTGCAAAATGGAAAGCCTGAAACTATGACATGTCGGGGCGCCTTGAGGACTGGAGTTGAGTAACACTGTGTTCGATCATGGATGTCTATAGATGTAGCGATTTTAATGTTAGGCTGGACTTATCCTTTAACTAGTTCAGCTCTTTGGACGTACTGTGTACGTCCAAAAAAAGTGAACTGTTTGTTAATCGCAAGCTGATTGCTGCTACTGCATCCATCAAAATGTGCTCTGCTTGTTTAGCCGGCTCTAGGTTCGAAAGGAATGGTGATGCGGTGGCTTTATAGCCGCTGATCATTTTCACACAGGAGCAGCACGATGCACCCTCTCCCTATGGTTTTCAGGCTCTCTTGCTCTTACTGGGAGCCCAGGACCAGAACCACCGGCTTCAGAATGGAGAACAGTGTGAGAGTGAAGCATATACATGCCTCAACCTCGCATGTAATCAAAGAAACCTGAAGCGACAATGATTTTGTCACTTTTGGTTTCAGATCCACCATTTTTCTGGCCAGTACAGCCAGGGGTGACCTCTAACAGGACGTTTTTTTACAGCTGCTTGTTAGGGGCATCTAACATTTTTTTTTAAACTGCCTCTAAACGCCCCTCCATGTTAGCCTATGTATCCATGCACACATAAACTATCAGAGGTGTTTGGAGGCATAAGCTTTTAGGGATAGTAGAAAAAAAAAACTACACCCTGTGCTTCCAGGAGCAGTAAAAACGAGCTGTAAAAAACAAAAACGCTGCTAAACACTGTAACAAGCTGTTAGCCGCGTTTGGCGTTTTTAGGCGTTTCTACATTAAAGAGCCTTTCTCCTGAAAAATGCTAAAAAAACGATAACGCCAAAACCCGGTGTAAAACACGCAAAAACACTATTGTTAAATGTGGCAAATCACACTTTTTAGCGCTGCTTTTTCTGGCAGTAACGATGATGTCTTAAAAACGTACTGTGTGCATGAGCCCTAACTGAGCAGGTCTGTGCTCGTTTAGATGGTGTGAAGGGCATGAGAGATAATGGGGTCTATTAGACCCTTAATGTCTCCAAAAAGAGTACCTGTTAACCTGCTCAATGTTATCACATGGGGTTATATTAACTGCTTATGATACCAATCAAATAAAAATATATAAAACAAAAAAGTTTAAATTATATTGTGTTAAAAAATTTTGTATAAATTGCCGTAACTCCTATTGCCCCACACACGTGCAAATGCATGCTCAGGGTGCGCACACGTATGTAAACCACAGTCGCACCACATGTGTGATATATTGCCGCGAACATCAGAGTGAGAGCAATAATTCTAGCACAAGAGCTCCTGGTTAACTCCAAACTAATGAGCTGTAAAGGCTTTTAAAGTGTCAACTATGGAGATCTTTGGTTATAGTAGTTTTTTTGCAATATCATGGGCACATGCAATTTTAAGACTTTGCATGTTTTAGTATCTCTTTAATTGATGTGGCCTCATCTATTTGTTTTTCTAAAATAATGAGTATTGTAGTGTGCGTGTGTTTGCAATAAAATTTATTTTAGAATATTTTATCCTGAAAATTTGCCTTTAATAAACAGTTGCGCAAATATCATGTGACATCAAAATTTGCAACTGTCATCTTTTTATTCTAAAGGGCCTCTGCTTTTAGAAAATATATATAGTGCTCTGTTAAGTAATTTTATTGCCAAAAATTAAGATTTTTACGTGTGGAAAAAATTGCTGTAGAGCAGAACTGGTTAAAGCTGAAATCCAGGATAAGCAAATCTAAAAGAGGTCTGTGTATTCTTTCTTGAAATTTGGTGCCCTTTGTGTATTCTGTGCAGCAATCCAGCATGAAAGTTTGCATTTGTGTGGTCACTGCTATTCTTTCGCCTTGTGCAGGGAGACTAGTCTTGCTTCTGCCCCCCCTTGTAGTTTTCTGTAGGCAGCCTATAGTGGTGAACCTACTGGGTCCCTCCAACAGCTCTGCTCTCTGCACAGGCTGCGTACAATATAGTGATATCACCGCTATTTTTTTTACAACATAATAACTGGGTTTGCATTTGGTGCGCATCCATTGTTTTAGATCCTTTTATGGCTATTGAAATTTTTTTTTTTTACATTTAATGTTTTTGTGCTTGCAGTTCAGCTGTTCAAATATCAGATCTTGAATAAAGGAGCGTAATATTAAAAAAAAAAAACACAGGTTCTTAAAAAGTACATTTTCTAATTAATGATCATTTTTATTTCCATCTCATTTTAGAAAGCAGAGGAACTAGGTTATGGGCAATCTTTGATGTCTCGGCTCTGCCAAATCTTAGAAGCCTCTGGCAGCAATCCTCCCATCCAACGGCTGACATTACAATACCGTATGCACCCTGATATTTGCCTCTTTCCTTCCAAACACTTTTACAACTCAATACTGAAAACTGATAGGTAAGACTGCCTTTGTTCGAATATGTATTTTGTTACTGTGGACTTGGCAAAAGGACAAAACCCTCACATATTTTTTCATCTACAGGGCCACAGAGGAAATCCGGTGCTCCTCAGACTGGCCATTCCAACCCTACATGGTATTTGATGTTTCTGATGGTCATGAAATGAAAGAGAAGGAGTAAGTATCAAAAATAATAATGCATAAATAGTGGCACAGTAAAGACTGCAAAATATTTTGTTTGTATATTCTACAAATGTAAAATGTTTTAACCTCTTCTTGGTGGTCTGTTTATAGGCCTCCTGTGCTATTCTCTAATCGTCATACCATATGCCTGGGCATTATCCCTGCATTGTTTTCTGGAGGGTGGACAGTAGGGATTCACTCTCCTGTGTAGCCAGAGCTGCAGTTTTACTGCAGATCTAAACATAGGCATGCAGCCACTTACAGCTATACACGTGATGCAATGCATTGCAGCTGAGACAAAAATGAACTTGCGTTGAGCAGATGTTACTACCTCCAAACCTGACCCATGCATGACACTGGGGTCACACTGTAATCACATGCAATGCAATTTGGTTGGTGTGGCATTTACAGGGTTAAAGCATATGATGAGGAGGCAACATATCACTTTCCCACCAGCTGTCAAATATCTCTGAAAAGTGATCCACTGCAGATAGCAAAGACTGTCACATATGTGAACAAGCCAAGGGAAATATTCGTTCCTAGGACTGAAAAGTAAACCTAAGCCTCTGTTTCTGCTTAGTGTTCAAAGGTTAAACACTAGACCAGCATTTTTTTTGGCATTTTAGCTCTTTGGTCTGAGTGGATGACTTATAGAATGTCGCACCCCATCCCATAAGTAATTAGAACAAATCATTGTGAGGTTCCCATTGGGATTATGCGGTGCCAACGGACAAAATCATCAAAGAATTATAAAACAGCAAATTTTATTGTTTACAATTTAAAACTGGGTCTGTAGATACATAAAATCCGTGGTCTAAATATACTTTCAATGGTTACCAAGCAAATACATTGGTGGTTGGAACTGTAGTGGTGTTATCCCGGCATGTTTTTGCTTGGTAACCACTGAAAGTATATTTGGGCCACTGATTTTATGTATCTACAGACCCAGTTTTAAATTATAAACAATAAAATGTGCTGTTTAATTCTTTGATGATTTTGTCTGCTGGCACCGCATAATCCCAATGGGAACCTCAAAACGATTTGTTCTAACTAGACCAGCAATGTAAAGGGCAAATGAAAGGATAGATTGATTTGATTAGAAGAAATCTTCAATGTGTCTTCTTAAGGCCACTCCTACGAATTCCAGAAAAAGATGATAGTATAATGATAATTAACATTATTGTAACATTGCAATATTTAACACAAGAAAAAAAGGGGCTTTTCTGACAGTGTTGAGCTGCTGAATTCTGTAGGCAATATAGCCTTTATCATTTGTGGACCAGCCAGGGTTTGTTTAGTTTAAATGCTTAAATGTCTGAGAACCACAAACAGGGAGTGAGAGGGCCATGTGCTTTAAAAAAAAAAAAAACCCACCAATCTGACGTTGCTTCCTTAGACACCCTGGCCTACGCAGCTGGCACAAAAAGGACTGGTGTTGGAGACAATGAAATGATGACATCACTCTCCCATCATAGGACCACACTCAGGACTAGCAATTTGATGCTAGGCTTGAGCACTGTCACAGGGAAAGTCACATGCTCCTCCATACCCAAATGTGCTGGGTAGTGTTGCTGGCTGCAATTTGGGAAAGAACGCTGGCAAGGTTAGTATAAGTTGGTTGTGGTCTGTAAAATAGATGGAACAATGCAGAGCTATGGTGTGAGATTGTTACTTAAGGCAGGACGTCTCAACAAAGTCTCAAAGCATGTTGGAGCATTCGCTATAATGAGCAAGAATGCCTGCCCCCTTGTGTGTCCTCCTGTAGCAAAATGAGGTCTGTGCTCCCCAGTATTATTTCCACTGCTGCCATCTTCTAATCCTGTTCTTCCTCATATGGTGTCTTCTGCAGCTATTGGGCAGCCAGTGCTGTTGTAATTCCTGTGCATGCGCACACTGATGTTACATTGCCTTAGCTCCATTGTTTGAATTTCACTGGTTCTGGGAGTTGGCCAGCTGTGTACACAGCTGGAAAAAAAAACTAAGTTCAACAGAAGAGACATGCAAAGTCTTCTTCCAAAATGATTTACCTCCTTGCATTTTTTTTTTTTTTTTATGGATGGAGACAGCGGGGTGGGGGCTGGGGGTTCAGTTATTAAGCTGGCTACACATTCTACAATCTTCTTGTACAACGTTCCTTTAGATTTACCAAAACCATATAGATTTGGGATCAAACTGAAGCACTTTCAAATTGTAGCCAGCTTTATTAAAGTGGTTGTAAACTCTGTTACACTACTTTTGCCTACAGGTAAGCCTATAATGAGGCTTACCTGTAGGTACCGTGACGACCTCCTAAACTTTCACAGTTTAGGAGATATTCGGTATATGCGCTGCTGCCTACATCATCGGCGCATGTGCACTGAAGAAACAGCCCGCTGGTGTCGTTTCTGCAAGCCCGTGCTGTGACCGAGAGTGATGTCATCGCGGCTCTGGCCATTCACCAGACTGGAGCCCGCAAACCTGGAAATAACTCCGGGAGACATTTCGGCTGTGTCAGTGGGGTGCCAGTGCTTATCCACACCATCGTTCTAAGGTAAGTATTTCATAATAAGCCAGTATGCAGTGCATACTAGCTCATTATGCCTTTGTCTTGCAGGGGTTTTTTTTACATTTTTTTTTTAGGTTTACAATCTCAAATCATTTCATTATGCAGCTGTATTCTTTTTCTTTTAAATCTCACTTGATTTTCTCTGGACAGGTCTTTCTCCAACCAATCAGAAATCCAAATGGCGGTGGCCCTAATAAAGCTTATTAAGAGCAAGAAAAAGGAGTTCTGCTTCCGAAATATTGGCATTATCACCCCGTACCGTGCTCAGAAAATCAGGCTTATTGCTGAACTTAAGAAAGATTTTGGTGACAACTCAATGTGAGAAAATTATGTAACTAGTGTTGTACTTTCCATGCCTAAATTAAAGAATACCAAATCTCTTTGCACTTTTAAAGAAAAAGTATTTGTGTGTGTGTCTGTGTGTGCATATGTGTGTGTGTATTTATATGTATATGAGGGAGATTGTGTATGTACATACACTATCTCTCAATGTATAGTATTTCTCTATTTATATTTTATCAAATAATTATGAAATTATAATTATCTTAATTGTACAGGACCCAAGCTTGATATTCATAGGCCCTGGGTTATTAGGCTGGTACCTTCAGGCGATTGGACATTGGAAAAGCTTTTGAGGACATGCTCCCCTGGGTTTCCCACCTCTATCCCTACCCCACTCGCGAGTCCTCAGTTTTTTCTAGCGTACTAAGGTTATGGGCCTCTTCTGTCAGAGAAACAACTTTTAACTAGTTTATTATTTTACTTTGGATTATTTAATCAACTCTTCAATGTCTTCTAATACAACAATAGAAGCAGTGCAACCTCTGTAAAAACCTTGGAAGCTGTACCCTGACCTACACTGTGCTGATGCCCTGTAATGATGTTGGAGCAGTGAGGAATCTTAGTTAGCCACAAGGTGGTATACATTTTTAGGGCCATGGTCCATCCCTATAAAACCCAGATCATGAAGACCCCACCTAGGGTATGCCCACCATGACTGATGAATGGACCTTCATAGAAATCAGTGACAGACAGGTAAGACTGGACCTAATATCTTTTATTTGCTTTATACTAGGTGTACCTAGAAGAGTATTAGTTTTTATACATACAAAAGACAGGAAATCCGGAAACCAGGAATGCATGAAATGTATTCACTTATACAGTATTAAACATTTCAATATTGGTGCTAAAATTTCACCATTCAGAACTTACTCAGTGGATGACCAAGTGTTAACTCATATCATAGGTTGCACAATTACTGCCACTTCCACCTACAGTCCTTTGAGGTGCTTCCTTCCGCCTTTTTGCCACAAGGACTGTGCTACAGGATGGTCAATGCCTGCATTGCTAGGTATTCTTTCCCAGATTCACATACCCCATTTCTGCACTCTACTCTTATGCACCTGTTACAGCTTCGCGCTGGAGCCCGCGCTGTGATTGGCCGGAGCCACGGATTAGGAAGCAGCATGTCGCCGGTCACAGCGGTGTGCCGAGACTGCTGCAACAGCTTTGTTCCAAGGTAAGTATTTCATAATGAGCTAGTATGCGATGCATGCTAGCTCATTATGCCTTTGTTTTGCAGGCTATTTTTTTTGGGGGGGGGGGGGGATTATGGGGAGCTTGACAACCACTTTAAAAACATTATTTTTTATCAATTTGTTATGGGTAATATTCCTCTATTAAGCTTGTGTCCTGTACCGTACTTCTGGATATGGAATTTATAGGTAAAGAAAAATTCCATTTATTTTGTACTTTAATCTCTAGCCAAGTGGAGTTTCTTTTAAAAATGTTTTCCAGACTAGACATGCCTGTATTGCCACAAAACCTTGTTGCTTTTATAGAGCTCAAATGCTCACACATGAATGATTGGAGCAGTGACTCCTCCCCTCTTCCCCTCTGCCCGCTGTGTTCAGCTATGATGTATAGTGTTTCAGAGAAAGTTTGGGGCAAAAACGTTTGCTGTTTTTTCTGTAGAAACCCTAACACATAAGGAATCCTGTGTCATGGATGTATCTTGTAGTACTTGTTTATTTGGAACATAAAGAATAAAAGTAGTATAAAAACTTAATTAAAACATGTTTACATGTTTGTAAACTTAAAAATGTAAATGAAAGTTAGAACGATTATAATTTCCCATTAGGTTAACTGTCCATGCCAACGAGTGATGTTGGCACAGTTGTGTAGCTATTTGACATTGCATGGGGTAGACACCAGCGTAGAATAACATGATGACCTCCTGTTCTGTTTGACACCTTTCGAAAGAGCATCTGGCCAGGCATCTGTCTAAAATCCTCATTTCACAATTGGTGACGCAGTAAAATTTGAGAGGTTGATTTACTTGCTCGCTCTAGGAAAAGATAAGAAAATGTTTTGTCTGGAGTTGGGCCATATTCTTGTAAAGCTGTCCAATAATGTAGCAGTGCTTCAGACCATAGCTGGTTTGTGCATCTATAATATAGATAGGGCCAATTTTATATTTTATAGTATCCTAAACTTGAAGTCTAGATGTAGATGTTTACCCTGTGATCTTGTTTTCTCTTAGGCCAGGTGAAGTGGACACAGTTGATGGTTTCCAAGGTCGACAAAAAGATTGTATAATTGTCACATGTGTACGAGCCAACTCAATCCAAGGCTGTATTGGGTTTGTATATTCTTTTCTTCACATACACACAAAACTGCATGTAGCCTGTAAATATACTTTTCTTTTCCTTTATAAATGAACTGTGTTGCAACCAATCAATTGGCCAACATTGGTCTACCTCTACCTTGTAATTAGTAATACAGTATAGGAGAGAAAAAGAAATGTAACAAATATATCAACATTTTTGTGTAAATAAAGCAATTTCTTAGTAACTCTTCCAAAAAGGAATATTATACTTTGTTTTTGTGTAATCTGCTCTGTTTCCAGATTTTTGGCGAGTAGACAGCGTTTAAATGTGACAATTACAAGAGCCAAATTCAGCCTCTTCATCCTAGGAAGCTTCCGAACACTGATGGTAAGTGTCTACTAGTTGCTGACTTGAAAGGGGGAGATGACGTTTTGATGCGTAGCATTTAGTCCCTTATGTATTTTACTAAAGTAGAACCACATTTTTGTCTTTATTCTGTTCTTTATGAAAGAATAAATAACAGCAATATAACCTTTCCTGTTTCCCGTAACATAAGCACAGCAAGCGCTTTACAAAGTTCCAAGTTGTGCTCAGATACCTGAAACCGATACTTTCAGGCTCGGTTCTTACACCTGTCAGTGGGATTCCGGCAATTACCAGTTGTTAAAGAGCGGGCTGCTGCATCTTTAACAATGCAGTCATGCTAAAAATGGCAGATCGCCGCCATTACCAGTAAAAAATAAATAAATAAAGGTCCATAAATCTATCCCATAGTTTGTAGACGCAATCACTTTTGCGCAAACCATTCAATATACGCCTATTTTTTTTTAACCAAAAATATGTAGAAAAATACAGTATCTCACAAAAGTGAGTACACCCCCCACATTTTTGTTAATATTTTATTATATCTTTCATGTGACAACATTGAAGAAATGACACTTTGCTACAATGTAAAGTAGTGAGTGTACAGCTTGTATAACCGTGTAAATTTTCTGTCCCCTCAAAATAATTCAACGCACAGCCATTAATGTCTAAACCACGGGCAACAAAAGTGAGTACATCCCTAGGTGAAAATGTCCAAAATGGGCCCAATTAGCCATTTTCCCTCCCCGGTGTCATGTGACTCATTAGTGTTACAAGGTCTCAGATGTGAATGGGGAGCAGGTCTGTTAAATTTGGTGTTATCGCTCTCACTTTCTCATACTGGTCACTGGAAGTTCAACATGGCCCTTCATGGCAAAGAACTCTGAGGATCTGAAAAAAAGAGTTGCTGTACATAAAGATGGCCTAGGCTATAAGAAGATTGCCAAGACCCTGAAACTGAGCTGCTCCACGGTGGCCAAGACCATACAGTGGTTTAACAGGACAGGTACCACTCAGAACAGCCCTTGCTATGGTTGACGAAGAAGTTGGTGCACATGCTCCGCGTCATATCCAGAAGTTGTCCTTGGGAGATAGACATATGAGTGCTGCCAGTATTGCTGCAGCGGTGGGGGGGGGGTCAGCCGGTCAGTGCTCAGACCATACGCTGCACACTGCATCAAATTGGTCTGCATGGCTGTTGGCCCAGAAGGAAGCCTCTTCTAAAGATGATGGACGAGAAAGCCCGCAAAAGTTGGCTGAAGACAAGCAGACTAAGGACATAGATTACTGGAACCATGTCCTGTGGTCTAATGAGACCAAGATAAACTTATTTGGTTCAGATGGTGTCAAGTGTGTGTGTGGCGGCAACCAGGTGAGGAGTACAAAGACAAGTGTGTCTTGCCTACAGTCAAGCATGGTGGTGGGAGTGTTATGGTCTGGGGCTGCATGAGTGCTGCCAGCATTGGGGAGCTCCAGATCATTGAGTGAACCATGAATGCCAACATGTACTGTGACATACTGAAGCAGAGCATGATCTCCTATCTTCGGAGACTGGGCCGCAGGGCATTATTCCAACATAACGACCCCAAACACACCTCCAAGATGACCACTGCCTTGCTAAAGAAGCTGAGGATAAAAGTGATGGTCTGGCCAAGCATGTCTCCAGACCTAAACCCTATTAAGCATCTGTGGGGCATCCTCAGACAGAAGGTGGAGGAGCGCAAGGTCTCTAACATCCACCAGCTCCATGATGTTGTCATGGAGAGGTGGAAGAGGACTCCAGTGGTAACCTGTGAAGCTCTGGTGAACTCTGTGCCCAAGAGGGTTAAGACCGTGCTAGATAATAAAGGTGGCCACACAAAATATTGACACTTTGGCCCAATTTAGACGTCACTCACTTTTGTTGCCAGCGGTTTAGACATTAATGGCTGTGTGTTGTGTTATTTTGAGGGGACAGCAAATTTAGACTGTTATACAAGCTGTACACTCACTACTTTACATTGTAGCAAAGTGTCATTTCTTCAGTGTTGTCTCATGAAAATATAGAATAAAATATTTACAAAAATGTGAGGGGTGTACTCACTTTTGTGAGATACTGTACATATTGGCCTAAACTGATGAATACATTTTGTTTTTTATTTTTTGGATATGTATTATTATAACAAAGTAAATGAAAAAGAAATGTTTTTTTGTTTTTTTTTTCCAAAATTGTCTTTTTGTTTATAGCGCAAAAAAATAAAAACCAGAGGTGATCAAATACCACCAAAAGAAAGCTCTATTTTTGGGGAAAAAAGGACGTCAATTTTGTTTTGGTACAACGTCGCATGACCGCGCAATTGTCAGAGTGACAATATCGCAAAAAATGGCCTGACCAGGAAGGGGGTAAATCCTTCCAGGGCTGAAGTTGCTAATTAGTGGCTAATACTTGAAACACCTTTTGATTTTATTACAGCACTCAGTCTTTTTGGGTATGAGTCTCTCAGTATGGCACATCTTGACTTGGCAATATTTGCCCACTCTTCTTTGCAAAAACACTCCAAATCGGTCAGATTGCGAGGGTATTTCCTGGGCACAGCCCTCTTTAGATTACCCCACAGATTTTAATTCGGATTCTGTCTGGGCCATTCCAAATTTTTAATCTTCTTCTGGTGAAGCCATTCCCTTGTTGATTTGAATGTATGCTTTGGGTTGTTGTCCTGCTGAAATATGAAGTTCCTCTTCATGTTCAGCTTTCTAGCAGAAGCCTGAAGGTTTTGTGCCAATATTGACTGGTATTTAGAACTGTTCATAATTTCCTCTACCTTGACTAAGGCCCCTATTCCAGCTGAACAAAAACAGCCCCAAAGGATGATGCTGCCACCATCATGCTTGACTGTGGGTATGGTGTTCTTTTGGTGATGTGCAGTGTTGTTTTTGCACCAAACATCTTTTGGAATTATGGCCAAAAAGTTTAACCTTGGTTTCATGAGACCATAACACATTTTCCCACATGCTTGTGGGAGACTTCGGATGTGTTTTTGCAAAATGTAGCCAGACTTGGATGTTTTTATTCATAAGAAAAGGCCACTCTACCTCATAGCCCAGACATATGAAAAATTCGGGAGATTGTTGTCTCATGTACCACACAGCCAGTACTTGCCAGATATTCCTGCAGCTCCTTTGTTGCTCTAGGCCTTTTGGCAGCCTCCCTGACCAGTTTTCTTCTCGTCTTTTCATCAATTTTGGAGGAACGTCCAGTCCTTGGTAATGTCACTGTTGTGCCATATTTTCTCCACTTGATGAGGACTGTCTTCATTGTGTACCATGATATATCTAATGCCTTGTAACTTCTTTTGCACCCTTCTCCTGACTAATACCTTTTATCAATGAGGTTCTAGTTTTTTTATTTTTAAGTGTAACTCCAGCCAAAAAAAAAAAATTGATCATTTTGGATAGCACAGGGAAGGGTTAACACCCCTGTAAGGTTTGTTTTGCTGTCTGTGCCCCTGTTCAGAAGATTTCACCTCACTTTCTGTCCCTGTGACAATTGGGTTTTGAAAATTTTGGGGGGTTGTTGAAACAAGGATTGGTGGTGAAGCTTCAGTGGAGACACCTTTTTCCCATAACACATTTTTCCCATGAAAATGTCCCTTCCAAGGGGTGGATGACCTCTCACTTTCTGTTGTCTCCCTCCGTGTGTAAGAATGAGTGGTATGTAAGTAGGATGTTTGGAACTCAGGGACTGCTTGTAATAGGTTAAAGTTGTTCTAAAGGCAGAAGATTTTTACCTTAATACATTCTCTGCATTAAGGTAAAAAAAAAATCTGTGTGCAGCCCCCTCATCCACCAGCCCTCTCTCATACTTACCTGAGCCCGATCATAATCTATTGTGTGCCCAAGAGCAGTGCTCCCTCCGCTCTTTCCTTACTAGCCATGGAGGCAGCAGTGAGAGCCATTGGCTCCTGCTGCTATCGAACACATCCCCTTTCTCAAGAACCTCCTGCCTAATTAACAAGTGGAGTACATGTCCCTTCAAAAGGGACGTGTGCTTCGATGGTAATTAGGAACGTGCTCCAGTGGTAAATTAGGCAGGAGGTTCTTGAGAAAGGGGTTCTTCCCCAAAACATTGTTTTTTCCTCTAATCACTTTTCACCAGGGTCTTGCTCAGCTATCCTTTTCATTACTTTATTCTGGGTACTGAAATTCTGCTTTGGTCATGCCTCCTCTTCTCTCGCTGTCTGACAGCCCTATGCCAGTGTTGGCAGCAGGAAATTGACAATCGGCTGCTTCCTGCTCTTCGCCGACAATCGTTTGCCTGCTGAGCTGAATTTGGCAGCTCTCATGCACTTCCTGAAAAGGTTATTGGTCACTGTGTGAGAAATCCAGCCTAGCTTTCAGTAAACCTGCCCAGCACCTTATCAGCCTTCTGCGGACTGTGCAGCAGCTCCTCTTCCAAGCCTTGTTTTGGCTTAGAGCTGAGAACAGGCTGTAATGCTTACTGCAGTGTATACACCAACACATGACACACACTGCAGGGAGAAATCCAGTGCAATATACTGCAGCCTTTGTGATACACACTACAATGTTGAATCATGCAAAGTTCTCTGCTTGCCGTGCTTTATATTCACACTATAATGTTGGATCATGTGAAGTTCTCTGCCTGTCATGAGTTACACTCACACTATGTATCATGTGGCATTAATGTATAGCGATCATTGTAGATTGAGCTGAGCTGAGACCCCAGAGCACTTCCAGCTACGCTGAACATTCCCTCTGCATCCGGCTCCCTTCTTCTGTGGTAGTCATGATTCAAAGCCCTGCACAGCTATACTGTATATGTGCACTGGACCTCCCAGCCCTTCTGTGTCCTGTGTGAATGGTTCTTTTAATTTTTAATTTTCTCATGAATAATGGTGTACAAAGCAGAGAACACTGAGCCGGAACCTATAATCAGCTCCTCCCATCCTGTATATGCCCACTGGCTACACAGGAACATGGTCACTTCCTGGAAGTGATGTCATTAGCCTTCAGTAACCACACCCACTGTGGCTGCTCTTAGACTCAGAAGGGTGAGGGATTGAAGTCATGTGACAGGCATTGGATACTGCAAAATAAAGGTAGAAAAACTGGGATTTTTTCATTTTGAGACATAAGGCTGAACATAGCTCACATTAATGATTGCAGGAGAGAATTCATTTAACCACTTCCCGCCCAGCGTATTAACAAATTATGTCCGGACGGGTGGTTCATTATCCTGACTGGACGTCTATTGATGTCCTTAGGATTATCGGTGATAGCGCGCCCACAGGGGCGCGCATCGCGGCGATCGGTGGTGCCGTGGGTCAGTCTGACCCACCACATTCCCAACAGAGGTAAAAGGCTTCTGTGGAAGCCTCTTACCATGTGATCAGCCATGACCAATCACGGCTGATCACAGTGTAAATAGGAAGAGCCATTTATCGTCTTTTCCTCTGCTCAGGTCTGCAAACCTGAGCAGTGGAGAGCCGATCGGCTGCTCGCCTGACGGGGGTGGGGGGGGGGGCCTGCGCTTTACGTTTATCAGCGCAGCCACCCTCAGGATCACCCCACTGGACCACCAGGGAGCCCCCCTCCGGACACCGCGAGGAGGCCGCCCAGGACCACCAGGAAGGAAATGAGGCCGCCCAGGACCACCCAGGGAGCCCCCACTAGACCACCAGGTAAGGGCAATATAGCGCACTGTAGGAATGGCATTGTGCCCATATATGATGCCTGCCAGTGCCATCCCTAACAGTACTGTATGCACCAGTGTCCACCTGTGCCACCTATCAGTGTCCACCTGTGCCACCTATCAGTGTCCACCTGTGCCACCTATCAGTGCCCAGTGCCGCCTATCAGTGCTGCCCATCAGTGTTGCATATGTGCCCCATCATCAGTGCCACCTCATCAGTGCCAATCTGTACTGCCTCCTCAGTGCCTGTCAGTCTAGCCTCATCAGTGCCCATCAGTGTAGCCACATCAGTGCCCATCAGTGTAGCCACATCAGTGTCCGTCAGTGAAGGAGAAAATGTACTTTATACAAAGTTTTGTGACAGTAAGAAAGATGTTTTGGTTTTTTTTTTCAAAATTTTCGGAGCAAATAATAAAAACTGCAGGGGTGATCAAATACCACCAAAAGAAAGCTCTATTTGTGGGAACAAAATGATAAAAAATTTGTTTGGGTACAGTGTCACATGATCGCGCAATTGTCATTCAAATCGCAACAGCACTGAAAGGTGAAAATTGGTCTGGGTAGGAAGTGTTCTAAGTGCCCGGTATTGAAGTGGTTAACCACTTGTCAGCTGGGCCAATTCTGAGATTTCTCTCATATAAGTAAAAAATCTTTGTTTTCTTGCTAGAAAATTACTTAGAACCTCCAAACATATATATATATATATATATACGAAAATGAGTACACCCCTCACATTTTTGTAAATATATTTTATTCTATCTTTTCATGTGACAACACTAAAGAAATGCCACTTTGCTACAAAACAGTGTACTTTTCTATCTTATTTTATATAAATGTTTTTACACTCCCCACATGAGTA
>BLSH010364251.1:0-16770 GCA_018402905.1 Glandirana rugosa | reverse complement strand
TTTTTTTTTTTTTTTTTTTTTTTTTTTTTTTTTTTTTGCAAATATGAATTTTATTACGGTAAGAAGGGAGGGAAATCAAAGTGCATTTACAACACGTAATCAAAATACAATGACCCCCAAGCCAGGATAAACAGTATCAAAGGAACGTAAGACACATTTTGTTACAAGTATCCCGACTGCCCTGGGGGGGGGGGGGGTATAGGATCTATTCAAACAAATCAATATGACACAGTGTCAGACAGATCCCTTCCTTCAAAATTTGTGTTCCGAAGTACTAAACAGGAGAAATATGGAGAGTAGTGAAAGTCTCAGAACAAAAGGAAAAGCCGCAGGTAAGAAAAGTGTGAAGAAGAGAGAGCAGGGGAGGAGGGCAAGAGGTACGGGAGGGGAATTTTTGGGACTCTGGCGGTGACTGGCCTCCATCTCATCAGTGTCTGACCTGCGGGCTTAGGAGGGACAGTCCCTTGTCTGACCATATAAACATATTCCACAGCCTCCATGTCTTAGAATATTGTCGTTTATTCAGGGCTGAGAGGATCAAATCTTCCATTTTATTTATTTCCTCCACCCTGCGCATCCATGAGCTGATAGTGGGTGGCTCCTGCCTCTTCCAAAATGCGGGAATGCAAGATTTAGCTGCATTCAAAAGATGGCGCACTATGGACCTGCGATAATGCCTGGCCGGTATGGTGGTGACATGCAATAAGAAGAAAGCCGGGTCCTTCGGAATGGGGTGTTCTGTGAATTTCTGGATGACACTACGTACTGTCCTCCAAAAATACTGCAGTTTAGGGCACGACCAGAAGATGTGCAGGAGCGTACCCATGTCCTACTGGCATCTCCAGCATCTGTTTGTGGTGTTTGGATAACATGCGTGTAATCTCTGAGCAGTGTAGTACCACCTGGTGAGGATTTTGTAATTGGTTTCTTGGAGTGTGGTGCATATTGATGATTCAAAGAAAACGGTAGGATATTTTGTCTTTGGGCGGTCGTGTACAAATGAGGTCTCCCTCCCATTTCTGTAGGAAGGGAAGTAGGGGTTGTTCTGGGGGGGGTATTAAGTAGGGCGTATGTTTTGGATAATACCTGTGTCAGTTGTCCCTCCTCTGTACAGTACTCCTCAAATGTTGTAAGGTTGCGGGTATAGTGTGTGTCGGATCAAGGAGAGAATGCAGGAAATGGTGGAGTTGTAATGCCTCCCAGAATGGGATGTGGTACCGGCCCCGGGCGTCTGTCAATGTCGTTATGGAGGGCCAGTGGTCAGTCTGCACAAAGTGAGAGGCCCGTGACCTCCCCTCTTGTCGAAGGGAATGGAAAGATGCTGTTACAAGTCCTGGTGTAAACGCTGGGTTACCCAGGATAGCAAGGAGAAGTGAGTCTTGCGTAGAGAGGGAAGTAGGGAAGATAGTCCTACCCCCTACATGTAGCGTGATGCCTATCGTGGGATGCGTTTTAACCGGGGTTGGTAGCCTATCGTAACACCATAAGGCACTTCGTATAGGAATATGGGATCGTGTCTGTTCTAGTTGGGCCCAGAGTTTCCCTTCAGAGTGTCGCCACAAGTCTATGATTCGCCCCAAATGAACTGCTTGATAGTACTTCCGGCAGGGCTAGACCCCCATTTGATTTGAGTAATGTTAGCATTCGTCAGGCGAGGTCTAGAATTAGCCCATACAAATTTGATAAACAGCACGTGTACCTGCCCAAAATAACGCGCAGGTACATGTATCTGTAGTGCCTCCCAAAATACAAGAATTTTGGGAGGATGCTCATCTTAAGTAGGTTACATCTACCGAACCAAGGGTGCATACCTCCTTTCCATTTATCTAGTAGAGCTTTGGTGGTATAGAGCAAGTGAAGGAAGTTAAGGTCATATGTATGTTGCACATTACTGGGAATATGAATGCCCAGGTATTTAAGGGAATTCTCTGCCCGTTTCAATTTCAAACTAGATTTCAGGGCTTTCAATGTGTTTGGGTCCATCCGTATACCCATCGCCCCTGACTTATCAAAGTTAATTTTCAGATTAGCGAGTTTGCCATACTCTTCGAACTCCCTCATAAGGTTAGGAAGCGACACAACTGGATTAGTGAAAACAGTAGATCGTCCGCATACACCGAAATTATGGTGGGTCTTGCCCGACTTTAGTCCTGTGATATTTGGGTTCAAGCGGATCTTGCAGAGAAAGGGTTCCAGGGATAGGGCAAAAAGTGGGCACCCTTGCCATGTGCCATTTTTAATCGTAAATGGGTCTAATAGTAGGCCATTGACTTTTACCTGCGCCGTCGGGTTGGTATACAGTCTGCTTATCCAGGTCAGCATTTTCTCCCCCAATCCTATACATTTAAGTACCGCTAGCATGAACTTCCAATTAACCTGATCAAGTGCTTTCTCAGCGTCTGTGCTGAGGATACATGGTATATGGGTTGAGGAGGCTATATGGATTAAGTTGATTACCTGTCCGGGCCAGGTGATTTCCCTGCTTAATGCTACCCAGTGCCTGTGTCAATTCATCTGAAGAGATGGGGGCTTCTAGTTCCTCCCGTGCCTCCGCTGACAGCTGAGGGAGAAGGGACGAAGAGATGTATTCCTCTATGGCCATCTGGGAGGTCATATAGAGACGAGGAAAGTGTTTTTGCGATCTGGTTTGGTTGAGAGACTTTGGTCCCGGCGGGGGGGACATGATTTGTGGGACGTATGTGGTGCACCTATGGTCTTTTGTGGATTTGGCCAGTAATCGTCCACATTTATTGCCAAACTCATAACCAATCCTACGGCTCTACTGGATGGCCGCTTTGGCTTTATATTGTAGCAAGTTCACAATCTGTTATGGTAATGACAGCAGTTCCCTTTCCAGTGTTTGAAGAGGTGTCTGTTTATGTTGCGTTTCTACTGTGTAGATTTTGTTGTTGTTCATCCCATTCTCTTTTTTATTCACGCACTGTGCTTGATCAAAACCCCTCGGATTACCGTTTTGTGTGCCTCCCATAAAATACCCGGGTCACAGTCCGGTTGGTTATTTAGTTGAAAATAATGTTGTAGTTCCGTGGTTACATCGGCAACTAGCTCTGGGGTTTGGAGGAGACTTTCATTTAATTTCCAGAAACGGGTTCTGGAGGTGGGGATTGTTGAATGCATATAGCTTTTTGTGATAGGGGTGTGGTCTGACCAGGTTATATTTCCTTTACTGGAGGATCGTACTGCCTGTAGCTATGTGGGATCTGAAAATAATTATCCTATTGGGTTGTCGAATAGAACGTATAGTCCCCCTCGCCTGCATGTTGCAGTCTCCAAACGTCAACCAGTTGTGCTTTGTGGAAGTGTTGCGTCATTTTCCAAAGGATGCCAGAACGGACAGAGGACAAACCTGAGGACGTGTCCACCGACGGATTCAGCGGCACGTTCCAGTCACCCCCAAGGATCAACTGCCCCTTGGTGAATTTCCATCAGGGCCTCCAGTACTCCATAAATAAAAGTGTCTTGTCGGTCATTAGGGGCATATGTATTTGCAAAGGTGACTCTTACACCGCCGACCAAGCCTTTGATAAAGACGTACTGTCCACCACTATCAGCCAGGACATCGCCACTTGTCCAGGGTAAATTACAGGACAAGAGTATCGAGACTCCCTTAGATTTAGCGTGTGCGTTTGTCGCGTGGTATACAATGGGGAAGAATCTGTTTTTAAGGCAGGGTGTATTGTTGGTTCTAAAATGTGTCTCCTGGATGAATGCAAGGTCCACATGGGAGCGCTTCAGGTCACTCAGGAGCATATGTCGCTTTTTGGGGGTATTCAGCCCCTTTGCATCTAGGGAAAATATTTTGATGGTATCCATCACTGCCAGGGAGGGTAAAAGAAGGGGGGAAGCAAAGGAGTAGGGTTCGTAAGGTGGAGGGGTACTAGATAGGAAAAGGAAAGCAGATATGCAGAGCGGTTGTTAGAGAGAAGAAAAAAAGAGAACGCTAATGTCTAGGGGTCAGTTGTACAGGGTGGGCCATTTATATGGATACACCTTAATAAAATGGGAATGGTTGGTGATATTAACTTCCTGTTTGTGGCACATTAGTATATGTGAGGGGGGAAACTTCAAGATGGGTGGTGACCATGGCGGCCATTTTGAATCCAACTTTTGTTTTTTTTTAATAGGAAGAGGGTCATGTGACACATCAAACTTATTGTGAATTTCACTAGAAAAACAATGGTGTGCTTGGTTTTAACGTAACTTTATTCTTTCGTGAGTTATTTACAAGTTTCTGACCACTTATAAAATGTGTTCAATGTGCTGCCCATTGTGTTGGATTGTCAATGCAACCCACTTCTCCCACTCTTCACACACTGATAGCAACACCGCAGGAGAAATGCTAGCACAGGCTTCCAGTATCCGTAGTTTCAGGTGCTGCACATCTCGTATCCCCGTTCACCCATCTACCTGAGCAATAACAAAAAACATATAAGTTCTGCACTGGCTATCAGAAAGAGACAGTGTAACGTAAGGCACTTTATCTTAAGCATGTCATCAATAAACGTCAGTGAACAGGAAATTCTTATTAACTGAAAATAAACTGCTCTCCGCTTCTGCCACTCGTTCCAACCCTCTGGGTGGCGCACCACTTAGCGGTCACCCCCCTCATACCAAGTTTGGTCATGCAGACAAATGCATCCTCCCTCTACCGTAAATCCACCCCATGTCTCCAAAAAAAATGGAGACCAGGGTATAACTGGGCCTCTAATCAGCAGGTAGGTGAGGAGGCATTCACACCAACCCCGCCACAGCAATATTTTAAATTTCCTGGCTGCCCCTGTGTAGGAGAAGATGTCCATCAACCCCTGGCCCACAGGTGTAGGTTCTCCGGAAAATATCCAAAGCCCAGGGAAAAGTGTCTCATGGAGGTGGGGTGGACCAGCAATCACAATGACTCGCCGTCCATCCTCTCCCGAGTCACAGGTCGGCCCAGAGGAGTTAGTGGCAACATAAAAGGGATTCTGTTGGCGAGTCCAGTCCTCAACAGTAACTGACAGCATGGGGGACAAGAATTTACATGGTCCTGTGTCTACAGTCAGCCATATATTGTTACTCCGCGAATAAGAGGATTAGATCCATTGTCCAGGTCTCTTAATCAAGGGGACCCTATCCAAGGATGTAAGGATGCGCTCCCATGGTGTCCGTTTGTGTAGTGGGTTGGTGCTTCAGCCCCCCTGGAGGGGACCCCGCAGACCATTCCCCCCCCCCCCCCCCAAGACCACCGCTCCATCCCGCTGCCCCAAACAAGCATCAGAAAAACATGTTACATACGCGGGGGGGGGGGGGCGTTTAGCTCACGTAGCCTCGATCATTGGGGTTCAAACGTATACCTGCCATAACCATAGGCTCATATTCCGGGAGTCTGTCGGCTAGGTTCTGTATAACAGGGTCTGCAGTGGAGCAACTATCCGTGTCGGGGGCCATCCATCAGCTAAAGTTTCCGCACTCCCCTGTGTACCCATCGGGGGGGGGGGGGGTGTATGAGTACTGTTTTTATATGGAGGGCAGAGACGAGTACAGATTGCACTGGGACAGTCAGAAACCTTTGGAACAACAAATGTGCCTTATCAGACCATATGTGTAAGTCGCAGCCGCGACCGGCACTGTCTCCGTTAGCCACCTAGTAAGGAAGTCTTGAGCGTTGTCGGTTCCTCTGTGGCCTCGGGGATGCGTCTGCATTCCTTAAAGAGTGGGATAGAGATAGTACTTTGGTTCTGAATACTCAGTGCAAGAGAGTCTAATTTGCAGATATTTCTCCCAAACTTAAAGCTGCAGTTTAGGTACTGATATGTTGTATAGTACAATACACGGGCTGAATATTCATAGACCCTAGGTATAGGTGATTGGACACTGACAAGCTTTTGAAGACATGCTCCATGGACATAACCCTACCCCATTCAGTGAGTCCTCAGTTTTTTGCTAGTCTTCTAAGGTGATGGGCCTCTTCTCCCTGATCACTCTTAGCCTAACTAGTTTTTGTTTTTCATTTTGGAGTCTTCAATCAACTCTTCCATCAACTTCACTCTGTCATGTAATACAACAGTAGAACCTTGGTAAAACCATACCTAGACCCTACACTGTAGAGACAGCCTGTAATGTTGCTGCAGGCATTGAATCCTGTGTGGGCATTTGGCCATTCACTTTGTACAACGTGTAATCGGCTGCAAGGTATTATCTAGGTCTGGGCTGGGGTCCATCCCTAGGCCATGAAGATCCCTCTGGAAGGGATTTGTCTGCGGTAATGAGTGAAGCCTGGACCCCTTGAATCTGTGAGCAACAGCTAAAACAGGGTCACCCTGTATCCCTGACAAGTACTGTAAAAAAAAAAAAAAAAACCTGTTTGAAAGCGTTACACTGTAAAAGTGAATTCCAAACTCGGCACTAAAATTTAACCACAAAGAGCTTAGTCTTCGATGTATGTGCTACAATGCCACTGGTCACCCATTTTACTGTGCCTTCCACCTAGAGCCCTTATAAGGTACTCAGGAGCTTCCTTTAGCCACAAGGCCTTCACCAGGGCATGGTCTGCACAAGGATTTCTGCATACTTCTTCTCGAACATATTTACCCTGTTTCCACATCCTTCTCCATGAGTACGCCACAGGGGATTGCCCTCACCCATAACAATGGCGAAAACCAGGTAAAATCTCAAGCAAGCATTTGCTCTGCCGAAGAGCTGCACAACAGTCAATCTCATAGTGATAAGGCTTCCCTTGCACTAGAGCAAGGTCCAGTTTTTTAACAGCGGTTTATATCTCAGGCACGCAACAAGCAAGCCTACCTGACTAAAGCAGACTTTTCTGCAACTATGTCACAATTCCTCAGAAAACAAACCGCTTTAATAACCATCGCTTTTCAGGGCTCAAAACTGCCAGATCCTGATGTGCCCGCCCTAGAAGAGGCAGACATAGAAGGGAATGAAGAAGACCTGGAGGTGGTGTCAGAGAAGGCCCTAGACTCCTATGCACCTAAATGTTAATGCTTCATGTAATATGCTTGCCAAGGCTGATTTCACTTCTGCTGTACTCAAAAGTCTCAGCATTGTTGCACTTGAATCACCCCCCACCCTTGCCATTTTCCTTTTAGGTACAAAGAGACTTGCTAAATCAATGGATTTCATTTTTCATGATTCTCTAAAAGACTCATCACACGTATGAGCTTTGCAGGAGGACTGTCTTTGTGAAGCACTTGAAAATTCACCAAACATGTCACAGGAGGAAAGGCTATTTTTACCCCAACCCCAAAAAATATGTATTACTTCACAGGTACAAATGAGATGTGCAATTTTAAAATGATATGCAATTTTTTAAATTACATCATTAAAATGTAATTGAACAATGGGATCCTAAAAAATCATAAAGACACATCATTACCAACATCTTTTCATGAATGATTCTTAAATGGCATGTACAGTCCAAATTTAGTACATTTTTCAGAATACGATCATTTAAATGTTAGAAGGAAAATAACAGAGTATGTAAAAAAAGAAATCAAGGCTGAGCATGTAGTCCCTTTACAAAATAATCTGGAGTAGGTGATTGGGGACAAAGAACAGGAACATTTATTAAATACCTTCTTCAGCTCTGTGTATATAAAGGAGCATGGGGAAGCTCAAGTCCATAATGGGGATGATATTGACACAGCCCCAAATGAACCACTGTGGCTCATAATGAATGTGGTCCAGAAACATTTAGACAGAATAAAGGTAAATAAAGCACCTGAACTGGATGGCACACACCCATGGGTCCCAAAAAAATTGAGCTCTGTTGTTTCAAAGCCATGGTTTCTAAATTTTAGGGACTCTTGGATGACTGGAATAGTACCACTGCATTGGCGTTAGGCCAATGTGGTGCCTATATATAAAAAGGGGTCAAAGTCTTTACCAAGTAACTATAGACCTGAAAAGGATATCTGTGCCGCTCAGGCTTGGCAGAAAGGGGATATGTAAAGGGTGCATTCACAGCTGCGATTTGGAGTGCTGACGGGGGGTTGTAGCCCGTCCTGGCTCCTGCAGAGATGCAAAGAAAAAAGGAGTAGCCCCTGGAAGTCGCACATCCAAAATGTCCTAGAGAGGTGAGTAGAGTGGCAACCTCAGCCTGACTCCAACCAGGCCAAGCTTCCAATGCGTTTCACTCCGCCTCCTGGAGCTTAGTCATGGGGAACTAACTATAGACCTGTTGGTTTAACTTCTATAGTTGGGAAGATACTGGAGAGTTTTATAAAATAGCACATAGATGAGTTCTTGCTGGAAATAAAAATTTTAAGCAACAGACTGCATTGATTCATGAAAGACAGAAGTTGTCAGACAAATCTGATTTCTTTTTATGAGGTGAGCAAAACCTTGGACAGAGGGGTGGCTGTGGACGTGGTATACTTGGATTTTGCAAAAGCGTTTGACACAGTTCCCCACACGCAGCTAATGCGTAAGGTAAATTCTACAGGCTTGGAAAAATCAGTTTGTAAATGGATAGAAAACTGTCTAAAAGACCGAATTCATTCAGTAGTGGTGAACGATGCCTACTCTGAATGGTTCAGGGTTGTTAGTGGTGTACCCCAAGGTTCAGTGTTTGGGTCCTTACATTCTAATATATTTATGAATTAAATATCTGGGATTAAAAGTAATATTTCAGTCTTTGCAGGTGACACCAAGCTATGCAGTGGAATAACGTCCTTACAGGATGTCTCCAATTTTACAAGCCGACCCTTAATGCACTGTTTAATTGGGCAACTGTGTGGCAAATGAGGTTTAATGTTGAAAAATGTAAAGTTAAGAATATGCATGCATCATACATACTAGGGGGAGTACAACTGGGGGAATTAATGGTGGAGAAGGATCTAGGTGTTCTGGTAGATCATAAACTTAAAATATAGTTACATAGTTGGTCAGGTTGAAAAAAGACACAAGTCCATCTAGTTCAAAATGATACTAAAGTCTTGTTTTTTTTTGCCTAAAAATAAACATGTTATACTTCCCTGTTCTGTGCAGGAGTTTTGCACAGAGCAGGCTGGATCCTGGCCCCTCCTCCCTGACGAGTTCCCCCACAGCAACCAGCTTGCTATGGGGGCACCCATGCGGAGCCGCAGCTCCGTGTGTCCATTCAGATATGTAGCCCTGGCTAGGCCTCGTCCCATCTCTCTCCTCATTGGCTGACTGACTTTGATTGGCAGCAGCAGGAGCCAATGGCTGCTGCACACAGAAGGATTTTTATTTTCATGCAAAACCTTCTGCCTTTACAATCATTTTGAAGTGGTTGTCAAGTCATGAAAACCACTTTAACCTACAGGTAAGCCTATAATAAGGCTTACCTATAGGTATCCTACATATCTCCCAAATCTGCATGGTTTAGGAGGTATACAGTGTAAATGCATGTGCCGACGTCATCGGGCAGTGAAGGAATGGCCGTAAATGACGGGCTCCTATGTGCATGCGCAGGAGTGACGTCAGCGTGGCTCCTGCGCTGGAGTCCGCGCTGTGATTGGTCGGCGCCCGGGATCCCGGAAGATGACAGACTCAGCATGTCTCCGGTCACAGCGGTGCTCGGGGACCGCTGCTACAGCTTTGATCTAAGGTAAGCATTTCATAATGAGTTAGTATGCGATGCATACTAGCTCATTATGCCTTTCTCGCAGCTTTTTTTTTTTTTTTTATGTACTTGACAACCACTTTAGTAGTAGCACACAATGCCAAGCTGCGGTTTTCAAGAGGTATGGACTGCAGAGAAAGCTAGATATCATTTTGCCCCTGTGCAAATTATTAGTAAAACCTCATCTGGAAAATGCAGTTCAGTTTTGGGCACCAGTTCAGAGAACAAGTGAGCACTCTACTTAACCACTTGCCGAGCAGCCACCGTCGTTATAATGTAGCTGTACGGCGGCTCGCACACGCTGTGGGAGCGTGCCCGCGCGTTGGGCGGACTCTATGTCCGCAGGCGACCCGCGATCGCCTAGTACAGAGGCAGAACGGGGATCTGCCTATGTAATCAAGGCTTATCCCCGTTCTTACAGGGGACATGAGAGATCTATTGTTCCTAGTCGTCATGTCCGCTAAAAATCGCAGATCGCCGCCATTACTAGTAAAAAGAAAAAAGTCCCTAAATCTATCCGATAGTTTGTAGATGCGATAACTTTTGCACAACCCAATCAATATACGCCTATTGCAATAAATTTTTTCCTTTGCCAAAAATATGTATAAGCATATATATTGGCCTAAACTGATGAATAAATTTGTTTTATTTATATATTTTTTTGGATATGTATTTGCATTATAGCAAAAAGTTAAAAAAAGGGTTTTTTTTTCTTCAAAATTGTCACTCATTATTTATAGCGCAAAAAATAAAAACCACAAAAGAAAGCTCTATATATGTGCAAAAAAAAAAAAGGTTGTCAATTTTGTTTGGGTACAATGTCGCACGACCGCACAATTGTCAGCTAAAGTGAAGCAGTGCTGTATCGCAAGAAATAGCCTGGTCATTAAGGGGGCAAATCCTTCTGGGGCTGAAGTGGTTAAGAAATGTAATCCCCAAATACTGAAAGGTTTCTTCATGATAAGTAACCTGTGAATATGTGGAATAGACTCCATCAAGAGCTCGTTCTGGCTAGCTCAGTAGATTGTTTTAAGGAAGGCCTGGATTCTTTCCTAAATATAACTGGATACTAATATTTATAGGTAATGTTGATCCAGGGAATATCCCATTGCCTCTTGGGGGATCAGGAGGGATTTTTATTCCCTCGCTGGAGCAAATTGGATCGTGTTTTGTTTTTGTTTTGTTTTTTCCTTCCTCTGGATCAGCTGTGGGTATTGGATAGTGTATAGGGAGATTTTCTATTTGGGTGTGTTGGGTTTTGTCTTTCTCTCAGTTGAACTGGATGGGCTGGATGGTCATTTTTAAACCAGAATAGCTTTGTAAGTACATAAAGTTTACAAATATCACATAACTGGCAGTGGTACATCCAACACATTTCTCATCAAGTTTCTTCAGGGCTAACTGAAGATCAGGTAAGGAGAATATGGCAATGGTTAAATATGAAAAAGCAACTTATTAGAGCACCATTATAGAATAGTTTACAACTCATAAAAATAGTCGATTTTCAGCAAAAATTGCAAATATACCACATTCCAACGTGTACAAAAATTTTCAAAATGACTGCCTCATCGTTTATTGCGTCAAACCTACCAAAATCTGCTCAAGGACAGTTGGATTTGCAGACCGCTCTGAATCACCTTGTGTTGCAGGTCCTCCCAGTACTTTTTAAAAACAGGTTAATTTAATTTTATTCCAGAACACAATGGAGGCATTCATCCTATCCCGTTCCTAAAATCCCTAAACAAACACCTTCAAATTCCAAAATTTTGCATGAAATCTGCAATGTCTGTTATTGCCTCTCAGATGAGGGGAATATTTCAATCCAAGAGGCCTACCTGCATATTCCCATTTATCCTTGTCATCTGCACTTTCTATGCTTTGCAGTAGGAGACAAGCTCTTCCAGTTTGTAGCAGTGCCATTTGGCCTGTCCTGCTCCAAGAATATACACAAAGATCCTTGCACCTTGTGTTACCTTCTAAGAACTCAGGGCATCCACATCACCGGTTATCTAGACCAGTGTTTCTCAACCCTGTCCTCAAGTACCCCCAACAGGCCATGTTTTGGGAATTTCTCTTAGATAAAATAGCTGTTCAAAATACCAAGCCCTTGACTCTGATTTAAAGCACCTGTGCAAGATAAAGGAAAACCAGAAAACATGGCCTGTTGGGGGTACTTGAGGACAGGGTTGAGAAACACTGATCTAGACAATGTTCTTCTGAAAGACTCCTCTCCCTTTCAGCTGTCTGCAAACATCCACAGGGTAATGCAGATGCTTCAGGCTTTCATGTGGGTGATCTACTTCCAAAAATCTGTTCTCCACCTGGAATACTTAGGCAAAAGTCAAATGTCTTCCTTCCAAAGTAAAAACTGCTTGCTCTCAGAACTCATGTGCAGTGCGATGCCCCAAACTCAATGCTTCCTGTGTATTCACAGTCACCATTCTGACATCTATCTATCTGATCCTTGTGCTAAAGGAACACCTGTTTGGGATCCTTCCCTATACATTGGCATGCAGCATGGCTTGCTTTTACTTGTTGCTACCTTCAATAAACATCTTCAAACTTACTTTCAAACGTACATTTAATGGATACTGGGTGCTCATTCTATCTACTTTTGAAGTTTTCATGTGGAATTGACCATAAGGCCATACCCTGAAGCGGCAGCCTAGGCCCCGATAGGGCTCACTACCACCTCCTTTCAAGTTGGACACAAATCATTGGAAGAGAACTGTTCCTACATCACCTACCCACAATTAGTGACTGATCGAGTTGGTCCAGCACAGCCTCCAACCTTAAAGAGCCACTACCCAGCCAAGCAAGAAATTCCCTAGCCTGGTGGGTTTCCAAATCAGCCTTGACAACGGGAATGTCATTTTTCTACCATACCACTGTAAGGTGATAACCGTAGATCCCAGTTTTTCGGGCTGGAGAGGAGTATTCCAGTCCCACACAGTTAAGAGATCATGGCCCTCAGAGGAAGCCAAACTTCCTATCAAAACCCTGGTGCACAGAGCGATAAGGGTGGCTCTGCAACACTGAACCCTTTTTGCAAGGACACACAATCAGAATGCAGTCAGATAATACTGTGGCCTACATCAGTCACCAAGGGGGCACAACGAGTCCTACAACCTTGAAGAAAGCATGCCAAATCATCTTGTAGATGGAGAAATACTGTCCAGCGATCTCTGTCCTCCACATCCCGGGAATGGACATCTAGAAGCCATCACCACGTGGAGCAAGAGGAATGGGCCCTTCACCTTGATATGTCAAAGAAGGAGGACTTTAGATGCGTGGATATCTCCAAGGTCTGTTAAGCATGTTGCCTCCATTTGTGTGGCCAGGACCAAGGATCTTCTAGCACTTGCATTGGCTGCTCCAAATAATTCCGTAGACTTGGCTCAGTCTAATGTATTCCTTTCCTTCCTCTGTGCGAATTCAGCCTCAACTGTTTTGCAAAATAGATCTTGAGGGGACAGATGCGTCTCTGACTCTCATTCCCACATTATCTAAAAGCAAGGAATGCCACTTCCAGAAAGATCCACTATTGTGAATCACCAAAGAATACTCTGTGCCTTGCATTCTGGCCTACAAACGGGATTTGACCAGAACTTGATCTAAAAGTGACACTAAACTCTAAAAACGTGAATATAAATATATATATATATATATATTTTTTTTTTTTTAAGTATGTGTTCTTACCTCAGAAAAGTACCTTCTTTTCCACTCAGCATCCTCCAAATTCCTTTTTTTGCTGCTGGAAACCAACCTCCTGTTAGAGGGTGGCTAAATGTGTATCCATGGTCTCACATGCCTGACGAAGGAGCCCTGTGTGGTTCCGAAACGTTGCACTGCTTTGTGTTGTGATCATGCAATAAAACACGTTTGGACGCTACCTTTTCGATCCATGGTGTGCTGGCAAATATCTCTTCCCTAAAGCCCTTTCTGTTGTTCGTAAACAATTATTTATAGATACTCGTGTAATAAGTCCAGTGTTAGCAGCGCTTCCAGAGTAATATAGTAAATTGCAAAGTAAGTAAATAATGATATTAAATGTTCAGTGAAAAAGTGCCAGTGCCAGGAAAAATAAATTGCCCGTGCTGGAACCAAAACTTCTTAAACTATGTGAATAATCTTCAATCAGTGTCCTCCACCTCTGTTCACCACGTGCAAAAAGGTAAAAATTGGAGGCTCACCAGAAATATGGATACACAACGCCTTTGAGTTATATCTGTGGGGAACTCAGCATAGGACCATCACACCCAGAATGTATGCTTCCAATCCAACACTGCAGGACCCCCTGTGATCAAGTCAGGAAGTGACGAAACGCGTCAGCGGCGTGGCCACACGGCAACCTGAGGTTGATTGAGTCACCAGCAGCCGGGACGCCGAGAGGAGAGGAGGATTCGGACGTACCACTGCTGTTTGGTAACCTGCGTACCTAATGCACATACAATGTCCTGTTGACACGGTTTAAATCTGATCAGCTACAGCTTGTGGAGGTGTCTGTTTGGAGATATATTGGTGAAGGAATCCCCTGGATGTGATTGCGATTATGCACAAGCTGGCTTGAGTGCTCCTGCAGTGTTGGATTGGAAGCATACATTCTGGGTGTGATGGTCCTATGCTGAGTTCCCCACAGATATAACTCAAAGGCGTTGTGTATCCATATTTCTGGTGAGCCTCCAATTTTTACCTTTTTGCACGTGGTGAACAGAGGTGGAGGACACTGATTGAAGATTATTCACATAGTTTAAGAAGTTTTGGTTCCAGCACGGGCAATTTATTTTTCCTGGCACTGGCACTTTTTCACTGAACATTTAATATCATTATTTACTTTGCAATTTACTATATTACTCTGGAAGCGCTGCTAACACTGGACTTATTACACGAGTGTTGACTTTATCTTTGATTTTTTTATTTAAAGCAGCAGCTGTGTGATTATTTATTTAATATTTAATTCACAATTTATGTTTTATTATATATTGTATGTTTTTTTTGCACAATTGGATTCTTGCACGATTGTGTTTTAGCACCTGTAGCACGGGTTGTTACTTTTAGCGCGGTGTTTGAATTTTATATATATTTATAGATACTACTAAGGTTTTGGCCCGGTCTTGCTGCCTGGTTGTAAGACTTCCCGCAGCTTGATATTGATTACTGGGACGATGTGTGGAACTCACCTTTTCATCAGATGCCTGACAAAGGAGCCCTGCGTGCCTCTGAAACGTACTGCTTTGTGTTGTGATCATGCAATAAAAATCAGTTTTGGATGCTACCTTGTCGATCCATGGTGTGCTGGCAAATATCTCCATTGTGACTTTCTGAACCAGTTACCAGCTGGTTGTTGCTGCAGCACCCAATCTTTTAGAGCTCATCCAGGAGTGTGTGCGATGGGAATATGGAGTATTAGTAGGGCTTTAGGGAGGTCATGGTCTTGCACACTGTTTTTGAAGGAACTTGGCAGGTAGGTTGTTCCAAACATCTTGGTTAACGATCCACAGAGCTTCTGTGGATATAAGGTGCCTCAAATCCTGCTCCCTAGTCATGTAATCCCAGACAAACTCAATGATGTTGAGATCAGGACTCTGTGGGGACCAAACCATCCCTTCCAGGACTCCTTGTTCTTCTTTATGCTGAAGATAGTTCTTAATGACATTGGCTGTTGAGAGCACCCTTTTCCTCCAAAAAAGGAAAACAGCCCTGCTTTTAAGCTTCTTACCCTGATGACAAAAAGGAATTTTTTTTTGGTTCTCTGAGGCTTTGGAGTTTAAAGTGGAGTTCCACCCAGTTAAAAGTCAGCAGCTACAAAAAGTGTAGCTGCTGACTTTTAACAATCGGACACTTACCTGTCCCAGGCTCCACCGATGCAGCCGCCCATAGGCTCGCTCCTCTCCCCCTCCCCTCGGTGCCGCCGGCATCACAAGTGTGGGCACCTGGCGTTGGATTCAAAGCCGGGGACGCACTGCGCATGCGCGAGTCGTGCTGCGCTCTGTGAAAGGCCGGCATATCTTCTAGGACCTGTGACGTGTCCCAGATAGCCAAGTGGGAGAGGGGAAGGTGAACTTCCTTCCTGTTCTGCGGCAGCCCCAGTACACAGACATAAAAGATGTTTATTTGCATAATCCCTCTTCTTTCCAGAACATTAACTCCACCTGCTATTTGCTATGGGCACACAACATTACCAATTTGTTGCTTTTCCATTTGGCCTGTCCACTTGCACCTTGGATGCTTGTTGAAGTACTAGCCTCTGTTCTCCCTCTGCTTTGGATATAGCCCTGTTCAGGGTCTTCCTTCTTCAGGTATGTTCCAGTCTTTCCACTCCCACACTTAGACCTTCTGGTCCTGGAATTGCCAACCATTGGCTTTTGCATGAGGGTTTTGGGGTAGATAGTGGTCTCTTTTAAAGCAGTCTCTGTTCACTCCAGATTATTGCAACTCAACATTCTGGCAATGTGGGACAAAGCATACCTAGTCTCTGGATCATCTCATGCACCTGACCAGCAAGAACAGGCTTGCCCTGGCAAGGTGGATCTTCTTTCTGGCACTGGAATTGGGAAAATAATTTCTCCTGGTGGCCTGGAGTATGTACACAACTAAAAAAAAAAAAAAAAAAATTCACCAGCACACTTTCCAGCTACCTGCAGGAAAACCAAATTGAACATAACAATTCACAGTAAACACAGAGGGTTTAGCTGCACACATTCGCAAATATTTGTGAAAGCCACAGTGCTCCGCCAAGGCTCCTCTGTATATTGCAGTCCTAACTAAGGGCAGGTTTGCCTGGAGGGAGACCGCTCCTGCTTAAAGGCACAGGGACGCATTGGATGCCCAGGAAGAACACAATGGCAGTTGAAGACATCCAATGTGTCCCCATGCCAAACCAGGTGGCAAGTTGTAGAGATAAGTAGTGTTGAGCGAACCCGGACTGTAACGTTCGGGTCTGTACCGAACTTTCGGGCGTCCGGGGCACGGACCCGGACATTTCAAAAATCGTTCGGGTTCGGTCCGGGGTTCTGCTATTTTACTCCACGTGTTGAGAAGCTGCAGGGCAGCCAACTGGTTTGCCCTTAGAAGCCATCACAGCCATGCCTACTAATGGCATGGCTGCGATTGACCAGTGCATCATGTGACCCAGCCTCTTTATAAGCTGGAGTCACAGTGCTGCA
>BLSH010364217.1:0-10515 GCA_018402905.1 Glandirana rugosa | reverse complement strand
TTTAAAAAAGTTAGGGGTCCCCCAAAATTCATACCAGACATTTATCTGATCATGAAGCCTGGCAGGCCAGGAAAGGGAGGGGGATGAGTGAGCGCCCCCTTCCTTAACCATGCCAGGCCACATGCTCTCAACATGGAGGGGGGGGCACTTTGGGGCAGGGGGCTCCCCCCCAAAGCACCTTGTCCCTATGTTGAAGGGGAAAAAGGCCTCTTCCCCACAGCCCTGGTCCAGTGGTTGTGGGGGTCTGCAGGTGGGGAGCTATCCAAGGAATTGAGAATGCCAATCAGCAGTGTTCAAACTCTAATCAAGAAGTGGAAAATGAGGGGTTCTGTTGAAACCAAACCATGGTCAGTTAGACCAACTAAAATTTCAGCCACAACTGCCAGGAAAATTTTTCGGGATGCAAAGAAAAATCCACAAATAACTTCAGGTCAAATACACGACTCTCTGAAAACATGTGGTGTGGCTGTTTCAAGATGCACAATAAGGAGGAACTTGAGGAAAGATGAGCTGCATGGTCGAGTCGCCAGAAGAAAGCCATTACTACGCATATGCCACAAAGTATCCCGCTTACAATACGCCAAACAGCACAGAGACAAGCCTCAAACCTTCTGGCATAAAGTCATTTGGAGTGACGAGACCAAAAGTTTGCTTTTTGGCCACAACCATAAACATTACAATTGGAGGAGTCAACAAGGCCTATGAAACACGGAGGTGGATTGCTGATGTTTTAGGGATGTGTGAGCTACAAAGGCACAGGAAATTTGGTCAAAATTGATGGCAAGATGAATGCAGTATGTTATCAAAAAATACTGGAGGAACATATGCATTCATCAGCCAGGAAGCTGCGCACGGGTTGGAACATAAGCATCAGCAGCTTCCAGAAGTGTCAAGATGGCTGCAGCTCCAAAACAGCACCTCTCTCCGCTGGGTCAAGACAGGAAGTGGAGGGGATGTGGCTACAACCCATCAGCAGTACCCACCAATGTATGCACCAGCAGTACTGTACTCATTAGCAGTACCCACCAGCAGTACCAGCCAGCAACACCCAACGGCAGTACCCACCAGCAGTACCAGCCAGCAATATCCAACAGCAGTGCCCACCCAGCAAGCACCGGCCCTGGGGGACAGCCATCAGTTGCCACCAGATCTTTAGTTATCACTAGAGGGATCACCAGCATCAGAAAGAAGGTCCTGATTTTGTGAGACCTCATTTAGAATACGGCCAGTGTCCGTATTCCTGTGAAACATGTTTGCAAATTTTTGTGTGAATTGTCTCTCTGAAATGTAATATTTGTTTGCATTGTATGCTTGTTTTCTAATAAAACTTTATCTGATTAAAAAAAAAAAAAAAAAGAATATTGTGTCCACTTCTAGGTCTCCAGTGTAATGTGGGCTCCCGGCACATTGGGGGGAAAAAAGTCTGTCTTATGGTGTGAAAAATACGGTAATATACACCGATGTGGATTATTTTCACAAAAGAAATGTAGCAGTATAGATTTTGCCCGAAATGTATGAAGATAAATACATTTTAAACAGAAACAAAGAAAAAAGTGTGCAATTGTCATTTAAAGCGTAACAGGGCTGAAAATTGGCCTGGGCCAATTTCTCCACTGATGGACAATGCTGCTATGCAAAGGTGGCTCAGTTTCTCCTCCACAGATACGGTGGAGGAGTGAATGTAGCCACCCTAACACTAAAGTTGTGGCCGATCACCAGATAAAAATAAAGAAATTAAAGCTTGAAAAAAAAAAGAAATCAAATGCAGCCACTAAATCCGGTGATTGCTAAGCAACAATTACATTTTTTATAGTTACACTTCATGTGATAAAAAAGAAATCCATAAACGTTACACTACTGTTATTGTTATTAACACCATATTGTTACCAGAATAGATTTTGCTTCACTAAAGGGAGCCGGTCGGACTATCTCTATATCTCTGCTTCTATGCTAATGCCAATAAGGCCCAGTTTACATTTAGTGATTTGGGATCCCAGAAGCAATCACTGTGATTCTGCCTGTGATTCCAAATTGCAGTGCAATGCTGGCAAAACGTAGCACCTGCGTTCGGGTGAATGCTGTGCCAATTTGCCGTGATTGCCACTCCATAAATCACGCTGCAATTGCAGCAAAACCACATTTCACTAAACTTGACGCCCAAAAGAAGCTCCTGATCCTTTTTCGGGGACAACTGCAACAATTGCAAATCGCAATTTATCGTGTGACAATCGCAGCAAAACCGCACCATGTTTAAGTGCCATTGAAAATAAATGGCACCTGAACACCAGTGCTGCTGCATTTTGCCAGCATTGTAATACAATTTGGAGTCGTGGACAGAATTGCAGTGATTCTGCCTGTGATCCCAAATCACTAGATGTAAAAGGAGTCTTAGTGTGTTAATACCAATCCCATGGACTGTCACTGCCAATTCATTACTTTATTGTTGCCAGTCATTCGATTTCCAGCTACGTCTGTGCAATGCCTATCAATCCTTCTGAATATTTGAAGGTCCACCTGTGTTGGTTTGTTAGTCTGTCTGTGTATATAAAGTAAAGCTGTCTGCCAATGACAAGAAGTCTGCCTGTTGATTTCCAACACCCAATAAACACTTGGGCATTATTTCAGTGATCCTTGGTGTGCTGGTGGCATATACTTTGGTGCATGGTTCTGGTTTCCAGATGATGGTTGCTGCAGCACGCGTTTGCCCTATGCCTTTTCCAGGAATGGGCTTGATGGGCATATTATACAGAGAGGTGAGACTGGATTGCAGGTTCATGAAGGGGAATCATGTCACCTAGGAACCTCACCCATACAGAGTGAGGATATGTGTCTCCTGGGATGTTATTTTCAGGGCTTGGCAAGTCCTGGTGTGGGTCCTGAAGGGGAAAAGAGTAAGCTTGTTACTCTATGCAGCAGGATATCACGAAATAAAGGTATTTTTGGAGGAGCTTGACTGTTCTGGGATAGTTTGTATTCACTAGGACCTGAAGCCTGGAGGTTTTGTAGAGGTTTGGATGGGATAAAGCCTCCAGCCCTAAGTCCACATTTTGCTGGCAGCAACCAGCACCCATTGATTGTGATTTACAGTCCTTCTAGTTTAGGAGTGACGGTGGCTCGGCTCTAGAGACAGACAAGCTTCACCCGGAACACAGGGTGGCCTGTGCAGAGTCTGAGTGGATTGTCTGTGGGGGGGAACAGGCCCTGAGCCTGAGGGCCAGAGCAGCAGTGCTACAATGGATAGCCAGGAGGCTGAATGAGTACTTATGGCAGGGAAATGCTGAATAACCCTTGCAGAGGTAACTGTTGTGTTATATATTGTCTATTAATAAAAGTGCACAAAACAGCCCTTAACCACTTCCCGACCAGCCTCCGCACTTATACTGCGGCAAGGTGGCTCAATCCCGCGAATCGCTGGAGCTCTACGTCGGCCTGTGCACCCGCTCTTGTGGGCACGCGCATACTCCCATTGGCCAGCGGGGGAGCTAATCAGCGGGTCTGGTGGACTCAATGTCTGCAAGCCACCCGCGATCGTTCCCCACAATGACAGAACGGGGATCTGCCTGTGTAATCAAGGCAGATCTTCATTCTGACAGGGGAGATCACACAGATCCTGCTATGCAGGAAGACAGATCTGTGTGTTTCCCCAGTCACACAGTCCCCCATACAGTTAGAAAACCCACACAGGGAACACATTCAATCCCTTGATTGCCCTTGAGGTTAACCCCTTCCCTGCCAGTGTCATTGGTACAATAACAGTGCATATTTTTAGCACTGATTACTGTAATAATGTCACCGGTTCCCAAAAAAGTGACAAAAATGTTAGTTAGGTGTCCTTTCTGTCCACCGAAATGCCGCAGCCCTGCTAAAAATAACCGATTGCCACCATTACTTGGAAAAAATAAATAAATAATAAAAATGCCATAAATCTATCCCCTATTTTGTAGGTGCGATAACTTTTGCGCAAACCAATCAATATACGCTTATTGCAATTTTTTTACAAAAAATATGTAGCAGAATACATATCGGCCTAAACTGATGGATAAATTTGTATTTCTAGTTATTCGCTATTGTCACACGTGGGTGGGCTCAGGGTGCCGAGTGCGCCCTTTTTTGAAGCTAATTAGAGCCTCAGGCTCTAATCATGTGCTTCAAAAAAAGAAAAAGAACCCCATTGGAATCCATGCGTCCGGCACCCCACATGTATATTAGGGGGCCGGACGCATGGATAGGGGGTAGGCGTCCCTGCGCCCCATATGGAGCGGCCGCCACTGCTCCTTAGCACCAAGATTGGTAAGGAGGTAACCAGAGGAGGAAGGAACAGACAGCGTCGGTGGGGAACTGCCAAAGAGGAGGTAAGGGACCATTCTGTGCAATATCATCACACACAGCAGGTAAGTATAACCTCTTTTTTATTTTAACAAAAAAAAACTAACAGTCTTTAATATCACTTTAAATATGAAAAGACCCTAAAAAGTCCCCTTGAAGTCGCATTCAAAGCATCTACAAAGTCGCGCCTGAAAGTGGATCGCCCCTGTGTGAGCCGACTTCCATCTCTCCCACCTTACTAAAAAAACAATCGCTGTTTATTTCATCTTTGGAGATCTCTCTCCACATCCTGTTCCTGTGACACCATGACTTGTTAGGGAAGTAGTGGAGAATCTCCATACCAGGGACATAGAGAGCCAGAAACTAGAAAAGGTTTTGGCTGCAGTTACTCTTCCCTATCCGGCCAATCCTGGCATTTCTCTCCTACAAATCATCATTGTTTGCTAGAACATTACTCAGGACTAGGGCTGTAACTAACGGTTATTTCCATAATTGATTAGTTGGCTGATTATTGTTTCCATTAATCGGATAATAACCTTAAAAAAAAGTGTGGTGAATAATTTAGTTAATATGTAAAGTTTAAAATAAAAGGCAATTTATTCTTAAAATATCTCTATGCAGTGGTAAATATAAATATCCAACTATATGGTTAGGGAGCAAAACCTCTAATCCACTCTGAGAATAACACAGAAGAGATATATACTGTATATACTATTAGAGGGGATATATACTGTATATACTATTAGAGGAGATATACTGTATATACTATTAGAGTAGATATACTGTATATACTATTAGAGGAGATATACTGTATATACTATTAGAGGGGATATACTGTATATACTATTAGAGGAGATATACTGTATATACTATTAGAGGAGATATACTGTATATATTATTAGAGGAGATATATACTGTATATACTATTAGAGGGGATATACTGTATATACTATTAGAGGGGATATACTGTATATACTATTAGAGGAGATATACTGTATATACTATTAGAGGGGATATACTGTATATACTATTAGATGGGATATACTGTATATACTATTAGAGGAGATATACTGTATATACTATTAGATGGGATATACTGTATATACTATTAGAGGAGATATACTGTATATATTATTAGAGGGGATATATACTGTATATACTATTAGAGGAGATATACTGTATATATTATTAGAGGGGATATATACTGTATATACTATTAGAGGAGATATACTGTATATACTATTAGAGGAGATATACTGTATATATTATTAGAGGGGATATATACTGTATATACTATTAGAGGAGATATACTGTATATACTATTAGAGGATATATACTGTATATACTATTAGAGGAGATATATACCGTATATACTATTAGAGGGGATATACTGTATATACTATTAGAGGGGATATACTGTATATACTATTAGAGGAGATATACTGTATATACTATTAGAGGGGATATACTGTATATACTATTAGATGGGATATACTGTATATACTATTAGATGGGATATACTGTATATACTATTAGAGGAGATATACTGTATATATTATTAGATGGGATATACTGTATATACTATTAGAGGAGATATATACTGTATATACTATTAGATGGGATATACTGTATATACTATTAGAGGAGATATATACTGTATATACTATTAGAGGAGATATACTGTATATATTATTAGAGGGGATATATACTGTATATACTATTAGAGGGGATATATACTGTATATACTATTAGAGGGGATATATACTGTATATACTATTAGAGGAGATATATACTGTATATACTATTAGAGGGGATATACTGTATATACTATTAGATGGGATATACTGTATATACTATTAGAGGAGATATATTGTATATACTATTAGAGGGGATATATACTGTATATACTATTAGAGGAGATATATACTGTATATACTATTAGAGGATATATACTGTATATACTATTAGATGGGATATACTGTATATACTATTAGAGGAGATATATTGTATATACTATTAGAGGAGATATATACTGTATATACTATTAGAGGAGATATACTGTATATACTATTAGAGGAGATATATACTGTATATACTATTAGAGGAGATATATACTGTATATACTATTAGATGGGATATACTGTATATACTATTAGAGGGGATATTTACTGTATATACTATTAGAGGAGATATACTGTATATACTATTAGAGGAGATATACTGTATATACTATTAGATGGGATATACTGTATATACTATTAGAGGAGATATATACTGTATATACTATTAGAGGAGATATACTGTATATACTATTAGAGGAGATATACTGTATATACTATTAGATGGGATATACTGTATATACTATTAGAGGAGATATACTGTATATACTATTAGAGGGGATATACTGTATATACTATTAGAGGAGATATACTGTATATACTATTAGATGGGATATACTGTATATACTATTAGAGGGGATATTTACTGTATATACTATTAGAGGAGATATATACTGTATATACTATTAGAGGAGATATACTGTATATACTATTAGATGGGATATTTACTGTATATACTATTAGAGGAGATATATACTGTATATACTATTAGAGGGGATATACTGTATATACTATTAGAGGAGATATACTGTATATACTATTAGAGGAGATATATACTATTAGAGATATATACTGTATATACTATTAGAGGAGATATATTCTGTATATACTATTAGAGGAGATATATACTATTAGAGATATATACTGTATATACTATTAGAGGAGATATATACTATTAGAGATATATACTGTATATACTATTAGAGGAGATATACTGTATATACTATTAGAGATGTATACTGTATATACTATTAGAGGAGATATATTCTGTATATACTATTAGAGGAGATATATACTGTATACACTATTAGAGGGCATATATACTGTATATAATATTAGAGGAGATATATACTGTATATACTATTAGAGGAGATATATACTGTATATAATATTAGAGGAGATATATACTGTATATACTATTAGAGGAGATATATACTGTATATACTATTAGAGGAGAGATATGCTGTATATACTATTAGAGGAGATATGCTGTATATACTATTAGAGGAGATATATACTGTATATACTATTAGAGGAGATATATACTGTATATACTATTAGAGGAGCTACACTGTATATACTATTAGAGGAGATATATACTGTATATACTATTAGAGGAGATATACTGTATATACCATTAGAGGAGATATATACTGTATATACTATTAGAGGAGATATACTGTATATACTATTAGAGGAGATATATACTGTATATACCATTAGAGGAGATATATACTGTATATACTATTAGAGGAGATATACTGTATATAATATTAGAGGAGATATAGTGTATATACTATTAGAGGAGATATATACTGTATATACTATTAGAGGAGATATATACTGTATATAATATTAGAGGAGATATATACTGTATATACTATTAGAGGAGATATATACTGTATATACTATTAGAGGAGATATACTGTATATACTATTAGAGGAAATATACTGTATATACCATTAGAGGAGATATATACTGTATATACTATTAGAGGAGATATACTGTATATACTATTAGAGGAGAGATATACTGTATATACTATTAGAGGAGATATACTGTATATACTATTAGAGGGGATATACTGTATATACTATTCGAGGTTGAATCTGGTAAATATCATCAGACTCAGATCAAATTTTTTATTTAACCACTTGCCGACCGCCCACCGTCATCTGATGGCGGCAAAGTGGCTCGATATCGCAAACCGCTACCACCTGATTCAACCTGCGAGATCGCGAATCGTGAGCGCGCATGCGCCGCTGGAGGGGTTTTCCGGGGGAGCCAGGGAGCGGGTAGGGCGGACCCTATGTCCGCTGGCTATCCGCGATCGCTCCCCCGCAGTGAAAGAATGGAGGTCCATGTATGTAAACAACAGATCTCCTTCTTTCTGTTAAAAAAAAACAACGGAACTCTAATCTGACAAAGGGGAAGGAATGTGATCACAGGCTTCCTGTGTATGGGAGCCATGATCACTCTCCTCCCCCAGTCAGCCCAGCCCCCATACAGTTAGTAACACACACAGGGAACACAGTTAACCCTTAGAGCACCCCCTGCAGGTTAACCCCTCCCCTGCCAGTGACATTTATACAGTAATCAGTGCATTTTTTTCATAGCACTGATTGCTGTATAAATGCCAATGGTCCCAAAAAAGTGTCAAAATGGTCTGACATATCTGCCGCAACATCCCAATCCCGCTAAAAATAGCAGATCGCCGCTATTACTAGTAAAAAAATAAATAAATAAATAAAAACTCCATAAATGAATTCTCATCATTCGTAAATGTGGCAAGTTTTATGCAAACCAATCAATATACACCTATTGCGATTTTTTTTTTTTATATATTTTTTTTGGGATTTGTATTTTAGCAAAAAGTAAGAAATGTATATTTTTTTGCAAAATTGACGTTCTTCTTTTGTTTATAGCAGTGATCAGGAATGATGCAGAGGGGATCAAATACAACCAAAAGAAAGCGCTATTTGTGCGAAAAAAAAGGACGCAAATTTTGTTTGGGTACAGCGTCGCACGACCGCGCAATTGTCAGTTAAAGTGACGCAGTGCTGAATAGCAAAAAGTGCTCTGGTCCTAAAGGGGGAAATTCTTCCAGGGCTGAAGTGGTTAAAGGAAAAAAAATAAAGACTGTTTTGCCAATTTTCAGACAGAACTGTAATGTACTTCATGCTGGCCATAAAAAAACAATGTCTTCCTTAAAAAAAAAATTGTAATTTTAAGAACGTTCATTCAATTTTGTAATCGTTAGCGGGGTCAAATTGGCATTCGTTTTCGACCACAGTGATGGGAAAATTTGAAGGAGCAGAGTAGAAAACGTTTGGTCAAAGGAATTTTCAGACAGTGCATGTGGTTTTCATTCAATTACATTCATTTTTACATTCATTTTAAAACTGAATGATAAAAGCAAGTGAAAATTTTCAAACGACATTCTTTCATTCAGCGAATTTACAAAGATTTTTCGTATGAATATTCTCGTCCGAAAATCAGTAATTAGAACCTTCAGGGCCCCGGTGCAAGAAATTATGAAGGGCCCCTCTGACCCCTGGCCAGGGCCCTTCCCTCTTCCCACTGATCCTGGGGCCCTTTACTCCCATCAGGGGTCCCTTTATTACAGTCCTGCAGCGGCACCCTTTCACAAGTTCTGCAGCGGGGCCCCCTTATTGCCATCTTTGGGCTTCCCCATGGTGGTGAAATGCCAGGGCCCGGTCACAATGGCAACCTTTGCAATCCTGATAGTTCCCTCACTGGTGTCAGTAGTTTTTTTAATTTTTATTTTCATTTTATTATTTTTTTACCATTTCATTTTATTTCTTTTGCAATTTTATTTTTATTATTCTTTACAATTTTTTTAGAAGCTCTGTTTGGGGGCTTTGATGAGATATCAGGGGTCTAAACAAAACTCAACTCTTAATTTCCATCAGTGTAACCTCAGCTGCACAGAATGAATGGACAGGAATAGCTGTGCACGGAGCCTTCCATTCATTCAGAAATGGAAGAATAATAAAAGTAGTTTACTACGCTTCAGTTATGAATGAACCAATTGGTACCAATCACTGACTCTGTCCATTCAGGAAAGGAAGGAGCCGGTAAATGACAAATTTACTGACCAGTTCCCATCTCTCCATCATGACACATCTTCTACAGCAGCTGGCAGGAGAAAGGAGGGGGGAAGACAGCAGAAGACAAGTAAACTGGATAGGAGGGGAGGTGGGGGCAGCACATAGAGAAACCAATCTCCTCCATTAGGAGGAAAATAGAGGAGATTGGGTCCTCTAAATGCCGCCCCTGCCATCCCTCCTATTCAGGTGTACAAGGGAGGCACACGGGGCCCCCTGGAGCATAGGGCCTGGTTGCATTTGCAAGCCCTGTAGCTACGCCCCTGGGAGTACCTGTTCAGGTGACATCTTCAAGGGTGGTATTTCCATTCACTGTTTGTTGTTGGGACAGGAAGTGAAGGGAAGATGTCCCATATGGGGACACAGGAGCTGGAGAAAAAGATTTAGGTGCCACCGTCAAATAAGAAGTTGTCAATGGCAGCTCCCGTGTTTCTTTAGTGAC
>BLSH010364086.1:137060-150016 GCA_018402905.1 Glandirana rugosa | reverse complement strand
GTTTTAAAATGTGAAAAAAGTTAATACAGCGTTTCTTATTTTTGGGTCTCCAAGAATTTATGGTGGTTTTCTTTCGAGATAAACACACTTTTTTTACTATTTTTAAAACAAACCCACGTCACATCGTACTCTCTCATTAATAGTAAGTTTCACACTCTCCCGACTTTCGACTTTTAACCAGCCCATTCCTTCTCCCATATTTGCAGGCCATAACTTCACCAATTTGAGTGATTACTGGATTATTGAAGATTTTGGTTGTCTGTGATAAGACATGATGATGAGGGGGGTGGTCCACTGTGTCAAAGGCAGCAGAAAGGTCCCGGAGTAGTAGTACAGAATAGTGTCTGTTGGTTTTAGAAGTTATTAGGTCATTAGTGAGTTTAACCACTTCAATACCGGACGTTTATACCCTCTTCCTTACCCGACCAATTTTCAGCTTTCAGCCCTCTCACACTTTGAATGATAATTACTCTCTCATGCTACACTGCACCCAAACAAAATTTTTATCATTTTTTTCACACAAATAGAGCTTTCTTTTGGTGGTATTTAAGAACCTCTGGGTTTTTATTCTTTGCGACATAATTGAAAAAAGTGTAAAATTTTGCAAATAAGTAATTTTTGTCCATAAATTTGGGCCAAAACCTATACTGCTACCTATCTTTGGTAAAAATAACCCAAATAAGTGTATATTATTTGGTCTGTGTGAAAGTTATAGAGTCTACAAACTATGGTGCAAATCATTGAAAATTGATCACACCTGATGCACTGATGGCCGATCTCAATTCTTGAGGCCCTGAAATGTCGGGAAAGTACAAATACCCCCAAATGACCCCATTTGGAAAAGTAGACATTCCAAGGTATTTAGCAAGAGGCATGGCGAGTTTTTTGAAGTTGTACTTTTTTCCCACAATTCTTGGGAATATTAAGAAATTATTATTTTTTTTTTTTTTGCACAAAATTGTCGAAACAACACGTTATTTCTCACACACAGCATATGCATACTTCCAATTACACCCCAAAATACATTCTGCTACTGTCCCCGAGTATGGCGATACCACATGTGTGAGACTTTTTCACAGCCTGGCCACATAGAGAGGTCCAACATGCAGGGAGCACCGTCATGCATTTTAGGAGCAGAATTTTCACATCTAATTTCCTAACCACCTATTACACTTTTGAAGGCCCTGGAGCACCAGCACAATGGAATTACCCACAAAATGACCCCATTTTGGAAAGCAAACACCCCAACGTATATTCTATGAGGCATTATGAGTCTTTTGAATGGTTCATTTTTTTTCACAAGTCTTCAAAATACGTGGAAAGAAAATGAAAACGCTTTTATTTTTACACAAAGTGATCAATTTATAAGATATTTCTAACACATAGCATGCACATAGCAAAAATTACCCCCCAAAATAAATTCTGCTACTCGTCCCAAGTATGGCTATACCACATGTGTGAGACTTTTTCACACCCTGGCCACATACAGAGGCCGAACATGCAGGGAGCACCATCAGGCGTTCTAGGAGCATAAATTACACATAAAATTTCATTCATACCTATCACACTTTTTAAGGCCCCGGGGCATCTAGACAGTGGAATTACCCCCAAAATGACCCCATTTTGGAAAGCAAACACCTGAGGTATATTCTATGAGGCATGGGCTGCAGATTGGTACTCGGGTACTCTAATGGGCTGCAGATAGGTACTCAGGTATTCTGATGGGCTGCAGATAGGTACTTGGGTACTTTGATGGGCTGGAGACAGGTACTAGGGTAATCTGATGGATTGGTAAAAGGTACTTGGGTACTCTGATGGGCTGCAGATAGGTACTCGGTTACTCAGCTGGGTTGGTGACAGGTACTCGGGTAATCTGAAAGGCAGGTGACAGGTACTCGGGTACTCTGATGGGCTGGTCACAGGTACTCGGGTACTCTGGTAAGCAGGTAACAGGTACTTGGGTACTCAGGTGGGCAGGTGGCAGGTACTCGGGTACTCAGGTGGGCAGGTGACAGGTACTCGGGTACCCTGATGGGCTTGTGACAAGTACTCGGGTACGCTGATGGGCTGGTGATAGGTACTCGGGTATTCTGATGGGCAGGTGACAGGTACTCGGATACTCTGATGGGCAGGTGACAGGTACTCGGGTACTCTGACGGACAGGTGACATGTACTCAGGTACTCTGATGGGCAGGTGACAGGTACTCAGGTATTCTGATGGGCAGGTGACAGGTACTCGGATACTCTGACGGACAGGTGACAGGTACTCGGGTACTCTGATGGACAGGTGAAAGGTACTCGGGTATTCTGATGGGCAGGTGACAGGTACTCGGATACTCTGATGGGCAGGTGACAGGTACGCGGGTACTCTGATGGACAGGTGACGGGTACGCGGGTACTCTGACGGACAGGTGACAGGTACTCGGGAACTCTGATGGACAGGTGACAAGTACTCGGGTACTTTGATGGGCAGGTGACAGGTAGTCGGGTACTTTGATGGACAGGTGACAGTTACTCGGTTACTCTGATGGACAGGTGACAAGTACTAAGGTACTTTGATGGGCAGGTGAAAGGTATTCGGGTACTTTGATTGGCAGGTGACAGGTACTCGGGTACTTTGATGGGCAGTTGACAGGTACTTGGGTACTTTGATGGACAGGTGACAGGTACTCTGATGGACTGTGACAGGTACTTTGATGGGGTGGTGACAGGTACTCTTTATTGGGGGGTGATCAGTGTGCTTGGTGTACACAGTAGGCGGTAACCAGCTGTTACCGCAATCTCCCTGTCACACACGATCGGTGTGTAACAGAGAGAACCGCGGTAACAGCTCGTTACCGCGGTTTGTTTACATCACATGATCGGCTGTGATTTACACAGCCGGTCACATGGTAAAGAGCCAAATCTATTGGCTCTTTACACGGATCGGAGCTGGGCTTTGTCCGAGGGACAAGCCCCAGCTCCGATCGCCGCACTGCGCGCCCCCAGGGGCGCGCACGAGCGGCGTGCATGAGAGGAGCGTTAGTGACCGGCTGTGATTGGACACAGCCGGTCACGTGGTAAAGAGCCAATTTTATTGGCTCTTTACCCCAATCTGGGGGGAGACACAACCCCCCGGCAGACAAGCGATCCGTGATCGCCGCTCTGCGAGCCCCTGGGGGCCCGCAGTAGCGGCGAGAAGTGGAGGACGTCATATGACGTCCACCCGGATCGAGGAACAGTCCCTGCCGACGTCATTTTACTATGACTCGGTAGGGAAGTGGTTAAGGAGAGCAGTTTCTGTAGAGTGCAGAGGGCTTAATCCAGACTGAAGGGGATCAAGAAGTTTTTTCATGGTCAGATGGTCACTCAGTCGGTTGTAGACCAGTCTTTTGAGGAGTTTGGAGGCGAAGGGGAGCAAGGAGATGGGGCGTGGGTTGTTAATATTGGTCGGGTCCAGTGAGAGCTTTTTAAGGATAGGTGTGACTAGGGCATGTTTTAGAGAGTTTGGGAAAATGCCAGAGGAGAGGGAAAGGTTGAAAATGTGAGTTAGAGAATGTAGAATTGAGGGTGAGTGTAGCGAGGGAGCAGGATCCAAGGGGCAGGTGGTTAGATGGGTGTTCAATAAAAGTTTAGCAACTTCGCTAATACTGGCAGGGTTGAATGTGCAAAGTAGTGGTTGTATCTGTGGACATGGGGTGTTGAGTGGGGGTGGTTTGTGCGCATTAGAGATTTCCTCATGAATGTTATCAATCTTAGTTTTAAAGTGATTGGCAATCTGCTGGGCAGTGAGAGAATTAGAGGGTGGAGGTAGTGGAGGACGGAGTAGAGTGTTAAAGGTCGAGAAGAGTTGACTGGGATTGGATGATAATGTGTTAATGAGTGTGATAAAGTAGGTCTGTTTGGCAGTGTGGAGGCAGGAATAGTATTTTAGGAGGGCAGATTTGTAATGTTTGAAGTCCTCTTGGAGCTTACTCTTATGCCACAGACGCTCAAGAGCACGGCTATGTTTTCTAAGACTTCTGGTGTTGTCCGTTTACCAGGGTTGTAAGGGCCGGGGCCTGAGTCTGCGTGTAGTAAGGGGGCAAGCTTGTCTAGGGAGGATGACAGCCAGTTGTTGTAGACAAGTGTGGCTAGGTTGGGGCAGGACGAGGATGAAATTTTGTCACAGAGGTGGTCATTAGCAGAGTGGAGAAGAGAAGGGTTGAGGTGGCGAAGGTTTCTACGGGTAACTGTTAGGTGGTTGGAGGGAGAGGAGGTGGAAGACAATGAGAGAGTGAAACTAATAAGGTGGTGATCAGAGAGTGGGAGAGGATTGTTGGAAAGGTTGCACGGAGTGCACAGATAGGAGAAGACAAGGTCTAGGGTGTTGCCATTGGAGTGGGTAGGAGTCTGTATCCATTGCTTCAGGTCGAAAGATGAGGTTAGACTGAGAAATTTAGAAGTAAAAGTAGTGATTGCGTTAACAGGGATGTTGAAGTCGCCAAGAATGATTGTGGGGATTTCAGAAGAGAGAAAGTGGGGTAGCCAGGCAGAGAAGTCATCTAGGAAAGCTGATACCGGCCCAGGGGGCCGGTAAATGACAGCGACTTTTAGAGGAATAGGAGAAAATAGACGGATGCAATGTGCTTCAAAAGAGGAGAGTGTCAGAGAGGGAGGAGGGTGGAGTACCTGATAGGTGCTACGTGGTGCAAGAAGGATTCCCACTCCACCTCCCTTCCGTCCACTTGGTTTAGGGGAGTGTGTCCAGAGAAGGCCGCCATGGGAGAGGGAAGCATGTCAGATTCATGTAGCCAAGTTTCGGTAATGGCAAGGAGGTTGAAGGAATTAGTGATAAAGAGGTTGTGGACGGCAGTGAGTTTGTTGCAGACAGAGCAGGCATTCCAGAGGCCACAGGAGAAGGGGAGGCAGGAATATTAGGGTATTAGGAATAAGAGGAATAGAGACCAAGTTCTGTGGGTTGCAGCTGCTGGCAGAGGGTGTCGGGAGATGGGAGCACTGGGCAAAGATGGATGATGGAGGCCCAGGGTTTGGGGATATATGACCAGAGGTTAGGAGAAGCAGGAGGGTGAGTGAGGTAATGTGGGAGTGTGATTTAAATGTAGGGGCATGTCTCAGAGTACTGATGGCTCTTTCAGTACCTGGATGTAGAATGAGAAAGAGTTGGTGGGAGCAGTAATAGGGAGAGGACAGAAGGTGGGGCGATATATAAAAGCTGGGTGGTGGAGAAGAGGGGTGAAGGTAAGAGAGTTTGAGGAGAGAGGACACAAGTGCCAGAAGGAGTGGTACAGAATGCATGTTATAGAGTGGAAGGAGAGCGGAATAGAGAGACGTGGTCACCTGCAGGCTGTTGGGTGTTTGCAGTGTAGTTTCCTATGTATATTCGCTTTGTGCAATTGCTGAAGTGCAGAGATTGAAGTGCTGATCACTTGTAGAAAGCATCACTTCGAGAAAGCAGCCCCTGCAATGTGCTCCCCCCAGCTATGTGCTGACCCCATAAGTGTGCTCAAATTTATACTGGTAAAAGGGTGGGGGTGGAAATTTGATAATTAATCATGAGTGATTATAAGGATGCCTAACAATCAAGTGGACCTTTCACTTAAGACAGACCAGAGATGGGCCATAAAGATAACAGCACATAAAACTTGGGTAAGACACTACAGAGAAACAAAAACATTATAATAATGCACATAGGGCAACAGATGGAAGAGGCCACATACCATAGCAAAGAGACATAGAGATTAAAGTAGAGTCGAGTTAAGGGTGGATGATTGCTTCAGCTGACATACCATAGCAAAGAGACATAGAGATTAAAGTAGAGTCCAGTTAAGGGTGGATGATTGCTTCAGCTGACATACCATAGCAAAGAGACATAGAGATTAAAGTAGAGTCCAGTTAAATAAATTGTATCTTTATTTTTTAGCACAGTTATCATTCGTTTTTAATATTATTGGTAATGGTTGTATCAGCATTGACTAGATTCTTAAATAGACAAAAGGTTGTAATCACTTATACTTGCCAAAACACTAATAAAATGTTTGAGATATCAGTTCAGTGCACAGAAAGACACAAGGACATTTTGTCAAGATCATCAGATATTTTTTATGCACTGCAAAAAATGTACTAAGACTGGAAAGGTTGCAATATATTACATTTTTTTTCTAGGCAAAAGGTTTTATTGAGTTTTACAAATTACATTATAATCAGCAATTGTCAAATCAGTACAATTTTAGATAGTCAACAGGTGGGGAACATAAATGTTAGCATATTATGGCTAGAAGTGCATTTGTCTATTAGAGTCATATGGTTCTCGACAGGTGCTAGCTCCACAGGTGTAACTACAAAAAGGTGAAGTTCACAGGTTTCCTGGATACCCCTTAGGGAACATGACTGTGTCCATAGGTAAGACTGCGATATTGCTTTTTATTCTAGCTTATTTGGAGCGTACACAAGAGGCTCATGTTGAATAAAATACATCATTTTTTAACGTTCTACATAAGCTTACTGTCAACCTGTTTGCGATAACTGTGAAATAAAAGCAGTGAAAAATTGTAAGTATGAAGAAAGAGAAATAGGAAGGGGGAGGGAGGCCTCTAGGAGGGAGAGAATGGAAAAAAGGATGAGTGGATGAAAATAGAAGAGTTTGGAGAGAGGGAGAAAATGAAAACTCGCCCACCTGTCCACGTTGCATGTGCTTTGGGGGCCTACAGTCACCATGGTTGGAGTACTGCTTGATTAAAGGTTGGGGGTAAGCAGAGTTTGATCCATGGTTCCCATATACGTTCAAACTTGGAACCTTGTTCCTTATCTAGCGTCTCTAGCTTGGCGTGTGTCATAAAGTTAGTAGTTCTATGCTTAACTTCAGCAAAGACTAGGTGGGGAGATTTCCAGGCCTTGGCAATCATTTGTTTCATTACTGTGAGTAAGTGCAACAGGAGTTTGAATTGGTTGCGGGACAAGGGGTCTGGTTCCAGATTGAGTATGATGACTTCTGGGTCTGGGATTAGTGGGGTCTCGAACATGGAAGATTTCGTTCCACTCCGCTTGATCTAATGGCCGGCCTAGGTCTTCCTCCCATTTCAGGTTATAATGTGGTCTACGTGGGTCCGGCGTGATTGACAACAGGGCATAGAGGTCAGAAATCACGCCTCTAGCATGTGGGTCCTTTATGCAGTTTGATTCAAAGGCTGACATGTGAGTTAGCGGGGCGTTATCTCTTATTAGTGGTGCGTAAAAAATTTTAATTTGTAAGAACCTAAATAGCTCACCTGGAGGTAGTTGAGTTGATTCTCTAAGAGTGGGAAATGAAAGGAAGGATGACTGGTTGACTAGGTGGCATAATCGTAGAATGCCTAGGGAGGTCCAGTTATTGAAAGCCAGGGGAGATTCCCAGGTGGGATAAAAGGACGGGTTTTTCATAAAGGAGAGGAGTGGATTGCGGGGGGGATTGCAACTTGTACTTTACTCTTACCGCATCCCAGATGTGTAGGAAGAGCCTAATAATGGTAGCCTCAAATAGTATGCTGGGACCGATGTCGGCAAGAATCTAAAAAGGTACAGTATCTTCAGGAGCACAATCATTTTAATAACATTCACTCTCCCTAGCCAGGATATAGGGAGAGAGGACCAAAGCTGCAGAAGATTTGTTATTTCTCTCATGGCCTCGTGATAGTTATTTGAAAAGAGTCGGGAATGATCTGTGGTAAGGCGAATTCCCAAGTAGGGAATAGATGACGTCGCCCACGGGTATGGGAAGGCTCCTCTGACAGCTTCTTGTTCGGTAGGTGTTAGAGAGATATTTAGGGCAAGGGATTTGCCTGGGTTTACCACCAGGCCAGAGATGGAGGCGAATCTATCTAATATTGGGAGCAAATTTGGGCCTGAGGTTTGCGGGGAGTATAGGAGTAACAAAACATCATCAGCAAACAAACAGAGCTTCTGCCGATACCCTCCTAGCTCAATATCAGTGATTGTTTGGGATGCTCTGATAAGATGTGCTAGGAGTTCCATGAGGAGGGCAAAAACAAGAGGTGAGAGTGGGCAGCTTTGGCGAGTTCCTCTCTCTATGGGGAATGGGTCCGAACTATAGCCTGCATATTTAACAAAGGCTTGAGGCTTATTTTACGGGGCTGATCTCCATTGCATAAAATGTGGGCCAAAACCCCATTTCTGGAGGGTATAGTGTAGATATGGCCAGGAAATCGAATCAAATGCTTTTCTCACTTCTAGTGAGAGGAAGCATGTGGAGATCCGTCTATTTCTGGCCGCATGTGCCAAGAGGGCTGCTCTACGAATGTTGTCACTTGCCTGCCTCATTAGTATAAAACCTGTCTGGTCGAGGTGGATAAGAAGGCCAATAATTCCATTTAATCTTGAAGCTAATATTTTGGAAAGGAGTTTAATGTCAATGTTTAAGAGGGATATTGGCCTGTAGTTATTACAGGATGTGTGGTCAGTGTTGGGTTTGGAGAGCATGCATACCACGGTGGTGAGCGATTCTTGGCAGAATTTGCTACCTTTTAAGGATGTCATTAAACGCCTTAGCGAGAACTGGAGATAAGATATCTGTATAGGTGCAGCAGTAAAGGGCTGAGAAACCATCCGGACCAGGTCTTTTGTTCAACTTTAGTTCTTTAATTGCTTGAGTTACCTTTTCTGAGGAGATTGTATCATATAGTCGGTCTAGTTCGGGCTTTGTAAGCTTTGGTAGTTCTATGTCTGAGAATAGATTGTCTGCTGCAGGTTGATTAAAGTCGCTATTGTCAGTGTATAATTTGGCTAAGTGGGCTTTGAATTTGTGGACAATTTTGATCGGGTTGCTGGTTAGGATACCTTTAGCTATACTGAGACAGATAGGTTTGTTTGGGGTCTGGACGTTTTTGAAAGTTCAAGCTAGGAGGGTGTCAGGTTTGTTTGTCTGCATAAAATATTTGTGTCTGGACCTTCTGATGACTCTGCCTGCGTCCTCAGTGAGAAACAAGTCATACTCCAGGCAAGGGTTTTCCATTTTAATTCTGTAGGGTGTAGTTGGGTTAAGATGAAATTCGGCACAGCTAGAGGTGTATTCTGCTTCTAGTTCCTGTCCCAGTAGTTTGCGTTCCCTATTAAAGATAGCCGCCTGTCTCTGGAGCATCCCGCGCAGGACGGGCTTATGGGCTTCCCATAACGTTATTGGGGAGATATCTGTAATATGCTTTCTGGGCATTAAAAAATGTAAAGGCCTTTGTGCTCTTTTGGGGAATATTAAACCCTTGCACATTAAGAGTAATGACATTTAGGGGGGCCATGGTTTGTGTGGTGTGGGGAATTGCTTACCTGAATGTGGGTGGTGGAGGGCGAGTTCAGCTGGCCAAGCGGACCTTCAGTGAGAAGAATGCGGCAGAGGTGAAACTGGAAAAAAAGGGAAAGATAAAGCAGAAGAACAAACATGAATACTTTAAGTAAACATTCAAACTGTTGTATACGCTTATAGACTTTCCAGGTCTGCAAGGGGGGGGTACCCCTCGCTGAGCTGAAGTGGCTGTCTCCATTTGCCACATATTAAGGGTAGACCGACGGAGAGAGCTAAGGGGGAGCATGCGGTAACTGCTCGGGATCAGAGACCTTTGTGCTTAACTGCAGGTGATAAAAACAAAAAGAAGGGGGGGGGTGTGAGAAACAAATCTTCATGTTTAGGAACTTCCCCGCCCCTAAGGACAAAAATAGTTTTTTCAGCCTGTTTGGTGTTCATTATGAGGTTCAGAGAAGCCCCTCATATAGGACATGTCCTTTAGAGGGAGAAGGTTACAGCAAGGGGTGCAAACATTCTACAGGCCGCGAATAGGGGGGAGTGGATCTAGATGTCACAAGTGTGTCTGGTGTTGAAGTAGTTCTAAAGGATCTCTTGGGATTAGTTGAGTCCAGGGAGCTGTTACTATAAATGTCCTCCAGTGTCCAGTTAGCGCTGTGAGGTCTCTGTGAGTATTGAGGGATTATATTAGGTGGATTCCCTGAGTGTGAGAGAATTGTATTCAAGGGACTTTGCCCTTAGTGTACTGCACTCAGGGCAACTGCCGTAGTTTACCAAACACAAAGTGTAAAAACCGAAAACTTTGAACATGTTTGAGGCCTCAACAGTAGTCCAAATTGCAACCCATAACGGGGCCATAACATGTAGGAGTCAATTGGAGAAGAGGTTTGCTATAGTCCTGTGCGACTACTTGTCCACAAGGCCATGGCTTGTTTATGAAGAGGTGGGACGTTAGGACCGCAAGGTCGATTATCAGTTTCAATCCATGGAGTCTTCCTGGTCCACCAGTCCCGGGCCAAGGCGGCTTTGCTTATGCAGATGAGAGTCCGACTGCTTCCCTGGAGAGGAAAGGGATTTAGTGGGGGACGTACCGGCAGATCTGCGGTGTGATGTACCACTTGGCTGGTTGTCATCAAGTAGATGCAGTTCACGCAGGGAGTGCTGCAATTCTTCTGAGCTTCTGCATTTATATTTCTCTCCATTGTGGTTCAATCTGATCGAGAAGGGGAAGCCTCAGTGATAGACTATGCACTTCTGCTGGAAGATTATTAGGAATGGTTTCATGGATCTGCGTTTTAGAGATGGTTAGCTGTGATATGTTTGGAAAGATTTGGTAGCTATGTCCCTGGAAGGACAGTTCACCCTTCTCACGAGCGGCAGTTAGGAGCTGCTCCTATATACGATAAAAATGAAATTTTGCGATTGTGTCGCGTAAAGGGCCATCTTTTTTCTTAGGGGCCAAGGCCTTGTGGACTCTGTCCATTTCCATACGTTCTATGGGAATAAAACATATATATAAAAGAGTGAAGCGCAATAAAATATAAAAAAGAAGGTAAATAAATAACCACTGCGCATTACATATTACCAACCCTAATAAAACCTTAAACAATATAGCATCTATAATGAATTATTGTGCGTCAAGTGCTAACATATAATCTTGGAAAGTGCAAAAGTTAATTATTGCATATACAGTGGAATAAAAACATGCATCGGATGTTTGACTTCTAGTCTCCAAAAGTGCAAGTGTTGTGAGAAAAGTCCTACTGACTGTAAATGATAAATAATGTCCTTTAAAAAACAAGTGCAATATATCCTGCTCCACAGGGATGAAATCCTCCAAAGTGATGACTGTGCAAGGCAAAAAAACGTGCTTCAATCCAAACACTGTGCACACCTTTTCCACCACCCGGTGTCACTAACTGCTCACCTCAAGGGGCGACCCCACTGGGTCTAGTAGCGCAGTCCCCACTGGGTCCACCCAGAATTACAAATTACAGGAAAAGAAATACACATTAGACTTGTGCATGGCTAAAAAATTTGTTTTTTTCGTTTTTCGGAAATTCGGAAATTCAAAAAATTCGGAAATTCGGAAATAAAAAAAATTGTAATTCGGAAATGAAAAATTCCGAAATCCGAAATTCGGGAATTCGCGGTAATTCGGCAATTGCGGTAATTCGGAAATTTGCGGTAATTCGGAAATTTGCGGTAATTCGGCAATTGCGGTAATTCGGAAATTCGGCAATTGGAACAGACGAAAATCCGAAATTCGGAAATCCGAAAATTGGAAAAAACTAAGAATATTTGAAATAATAACTAACTAATAACTATTAAATTATGGGTATTGGAATTTCCTTGAAAGTTTGGCTGTTAATGAACTTAGATATGAAATTTAGCATCAATAGTCATACTTTCAAGAAAAAATTTCAATACCTATATTTATTTAATAGTTATTTATTATTATTTCAAATATTCTTTTTTATTTCCGAAATTCGGAAATAAGGAAGAACATTTGAAATATTAAGTTATTAATTTATAATTTTTACTTCTTACAAATTATAATAAGCTATTATTATTTCAAATGTTTTTCCTTATTTCCGACTTTAGCAGTGTGTGACTGTATATATGCATACTGTATGTATGTGTGTGTGTGTGCATACTGGGTGTGTATATAGTGTGTGTATATTGGATGTATATTGTATGTATACTGTGTGTTTACATACAATATAAGCACAGTATGTACACACCCAGCATGCACACACACATACATACAGTATGCATATATAATACAGTCACACACTGCAAAGGTCAGAAATAAGGAGGAACAGTTGAAAAAATAATAGCTTATTATAATTCATAATAACTAGAGTTGAGCGAACCCGAACTGTAAAGTTCGGGTCCGTACCGAACTTTTGGGTGTCCGGGACCCAGACCTGAACCCGGACTTTTCAAAAAAAGTCTGGGTTCGGGTCCGGGGTTCTGGTAATTTTACTAAGAGTTCTGAAAAGTGCTGTAAAAAAGTCCTGGAAAGTCTAGAGATCTGGAAAATGGGGATAAGGGTCGGACAAGTGCCCTACAAAGAAATGGGGATAGGGAAATAACTTAAAATAATTAAAAAAAAAATAACATAAAAAATCAAAAATGGAGGTGGATGTGGACAATCTTAATACTGTGTGTGAAAACGATCAATTAGCGGGTAGAAGCCATATCACTGTTCTAAGAACAGTGATATGGCTTCTGCCAGCTAATTTATACTTTTATCACACAGTTTTAAGATGATTGTACATTCTACAATCATCTTAAAACTCTGTGTGAAAAGTATACTTTAGCCGGGAGAAGCCATATCCCTGTTCTTAGAACATCTGCAAACTGTGTGTGAAAACTATCAATTAGCGGGAAAAGCCATATCACTGTTCTAAGAACAGTGATATGATATATCACTGTTCTTAGAACAGTGATATGGCTTCTCCCCTCTAATTGATCGTTTTCACACACAGTTAGAAGATAATTATAGAACAGTGATATCATATCAATTAGCGGGGAGAAGCCATATCACTGTTCTAAGAACAGTGATATGGCTTCTCCCAGCTAATTTATACTTTTATCACACAGTTTTAAGATGATTGTACATTTAGAATTTTGACACACTATTTTCATATTTAATCGACCCTCTTCGGTATAGTGACAAGAA
>BLSH010364086.1:121800-135669 GCA_018402905.1 Glandirana rugosa | reverse complement strand
TCCCAGCCTGTTTCTTTACCCCTATCCTTTTATTGAATTAATATTTTATTAATTTTTTATTGTATTTTTTTGTTTTTACCTCCACCTACACCTGATAGAATTTTGACACACTCTTTTCATATTTCATCGCCCCTCTTCGGTATAGTGACAAGATTCTTGTAGACGTTTGACACACACTTTTGTTATTTAATCGCCCCTCTTAGTTTTCACACACAGTTTGCAGATGTTCTTAGAACAGTGATATGGCTTCTCCCCGCTACTTTATACTTTTCTCACACAGTTTTAAGATAGTCCACATCCACCTCCATTTTTGTTTTTTTATGTTATTTTTTAATTATTTTATAATTAAGTTATTTTCCTATCCCCATTTCTTTGTCCGACCCTTACCCCCATTTCCCTTCCTTTTGCAGACCTCTAGGACTTTCCAGGACTTTTTTACAGCACTTGTGAGAACTTTTAGTAAAATTACCAGAACCCCGGACCCGAACCCGGACTTTTTTTGAAAAAGTTTGGTACGGACCCGAACTTTACAGTCCAGGTTCACTCAACTCTAATTATGAATTATAATAAGCTATTATTTTTTCAAATGTTTTTCCTTATTTCTGACCTTTGCAGTGTGTGACTGTATATATGCATACTGTATGTATGTGTGCGTGCATACTGGGTGTGTATATACTGTGCTTATATTGTATGTAAACACACAGTATACACACAATATACATCCAATATACACACAGTATATACACACCCAGTATGCACACACATACATACATATAATAAGTAAAAATTATAAATTAATAACTTATTATTTCAAATGGTCTTCCTTATTTCCGAATTTCGGAAATAAAAAAGAATATTTGAAATAATAATAAATAACTATTAAATAAATATAGGTATTGAAAAATTTTCTTGAAAGTATGACTATTAGTGCTAAATTTCATATCTAAGTTCATTAACAGCCAAACTTTCAAGGAAATTCCAATACCTATCATTTAATAGTTATTAGTTAGTTATTATTTCAAATATTCTTAGTTTTTTCCAAATTTCGGATTTCCGAATTTCCGAATTTCAGATTTTCGTCTGTTCCAATTGCCGAATTTCCGAACTACCGCAATTGCCGAATTACCGCAATTGCCGAATTACTGCGAATTTCCGAATTAACGAAATTGCCGAATTACCGCAAATTTCCGAATTTCCGAATTACCGCGAATTAACGCATTTCCGAATTACCGCGATTCGGAAAACGAAAATTCGGAAAAATTTGGAAATTGAAAATTCGGAATTCGTCCGAATTGCCGAATTTTGCAAAATTCGGTAAAAACGAAATTCGGAACGAAACGAATTGCACAAGCCTAATACACATACAAAGTAACACATAATCATATAGGGCAAAGGCAATAAAACAAGGATACATGTTCAATTGTGCCTGACCTATTATGAGACGTTGTCCCGCCACAGGTTCCTATAAGCGACCGGGGTCTGATGTCAGTCTTCATGGTTACCTAGGGGTAAGAGGGTCCCCCCCATCGCACCCCAACCCGGAACTAACTGTGCCGGGCGGGAGGGGGGCAGCCTCCACCCCCGCAAAATGTTTCCTATATTGTGACACCACAGCGGTCGACAGTAAATATAAATCCTGGCTATACTACGGTCAAATCACCAACAATCGATTTGTACCCTGTCTAAAGTTTACACCCTTGATAATCGTCCTCTGCGTTCAACAAAGACAATAACATATATGGTGCATTTTGGTAGGTGTATAATACCACCTTGCAAGCAGTTTATAGTTTGTCTCGGCCGTCTTTGAAGAGATGGAGGAGGTGTGGGTGAGGGCCAGCATTTTGTCTTTTTGGGTATCTGTTAATGAGGTGCCTAGTTCAGCTTCCCAATGGTCAAGGTATTCTGGGTAGTTAGGATATTGCAAAGAGATGAGAGCCTTGTAAAACAGTGATATTGCATGTAACGGAGGTTCCTTTGGGAGGAGGATGGCCTCGATGGCTGTTAGCTCCCGGGCAGTTCTTAATGGTTGTGGTAGAGAATGAATGAACTGTTTAAGCTGTGAGTATCTCCATCGTTCCATGAAAATGGACGATCTTGTACCAACAATGGATTGTAAAGATTTAAGAGAGTTGGATTGAAGGACGTGGTGCAGGCAGAGACAACCTTCCGAAGACTATGCAGTAAATCCCTTATCCAGTTTGCCCGGGAGGAAGTAGTCTTGATCCGTTAAAGGCATAAGGGGGGGAGTATAAGACCAGGAAAATTTCTAATGTAGCATATCCCATGAGGATAACATTGAGATCCTCAAAGGGGAGGCTAAGGGTGAGAGATATATGTACCTGGGAGGGATCCAAGTTAGGCCATCCAATGCTGTGCCACTCAGCTCATGTTCTAGTCTGACCCACAATTTACTATCTCTCTGGTATTTCCAGTCTGAAACTCTATATAAAACAATAGCATAATAATACATTTTCAAGTCTGGTAGGGCCAGACCCCCTGAACTCTTAGAGTGAAAGAGAGTGGCTCATAGATTCTGGGGCGTCTGCCCCCCCCAAATGAAGCGGGAGATCATGGTTTGGAGTGTTGTGAAAAAACCAGGTGGAATCCCCAGTGGTATCATCTGGAATAGAAAAAGAATATGGGGAAAAATATTCATCTTAATCACTGCTATCTTCCCCAACCAGGAGTGGGAAAGGTAGAACAAGGATCTAAGATCATTTTTAATGGTGTTCAGCAGGGTGATGTAATTGCATCTGAACAGGGAATGAAGGTGAGGGGTCAAATGGATGCCCAGGTATTTTAGAGTTGCCGACTGCCAGCGGAATGGTATGTTTGGTTTTAGAGATGAGACCACTGAACTGGAGACATTAATGATTAGGATTTCGGATTTAGTCATATTCATTTTAAAATTGGACAAAGATTGAAATTCTTGTAGAGCGGACATGAGGTTAGGCAGGGAGATGAGAGATTGTTGAATGTAGAAGAGAATGTCATCCACATAAGCCGCATATTTATGTGATTTGTGGCCTACCGTTATCCCATGAATGTTGGGGTTGAATCTGGTTCTAAGGATATGGCAAACAGCAGGGGTGACAGTGGGCACCCCTGCCTAGTGCCGTTACCCAGTGTAAAGGACTCACTCAGTACTCCGTTCACCCTGACCCGCGCCGTCGGGTAGGAGTACACTGCGAATATTCTGTCCAACATCCGGGGGCCAAGTCCAAAGTGTTGTAGGGTCAAGCGAAGATAGGCCCAGTCCACCCTATTGAACGCCTTTTCCGCGTCGGTAGATAAGGGTAGGGTGGGCTGGGCATGTCCACAGGCATAGTGGATCAGGGAGAGAGTACGTAAAGCGTTATCCCTGGCTTTCCTTCCTGGTATGAATCCTGATTGGTCCACTGAGATCCACTTAGGTAAGAGGGTGAGCAATCTATTGGCCATTACCTTGGCTAGCAGCTTCATATCTACGTTTAATAATGAGATGGGACGGTAGCTCCCACAGTTCGTGGGATCTCTGTTTGGGCAGTACTGTGATGTGTGCCGTGAGTGATTCTAGACGGAGGGCTGAGGATGCAGAGATGGAATTGGCATAATTAGTTAATCTAGGCAGTAAGACCTCGCTGAACTTTTTAGAATAGGAGGCGGTAAACCCGTCTGGGCCAGGGGCTTTACCTGATGGCATTGATTTCAAGGCCAGGTGGAATTCTTCCAGTTTAAAATCTGATTCAAGGGCCTTAAGGACTTCCGAAGGTTGTTTTGGTGTCTGTGAGTTGCTGAGAAAGTCAAGGATTTTATTGTGTCTATTCCCGGGGGGGTGATCCAAGTCATTCTTCACATTATATAGATCTGAGTAAAAGTCTCTAAAAGCATCTGCAATTTGCCGTGAGTTGTGAGCCATCCCCCCGCCGGGAAGTTTAATTTTAGATATAAAATTTGCCGTTTTCTTGGCTTGAAGGGAGCGTGTGAGTTGTTTGCCAGGCTTATTACCCCACTCATGTATTTTTGGGGCCACCGAGTAATATTTCCTGTTCATATCAGCTTGTAGAAGATTTCTTAGTCCTTCTCGTTGTAAAGTGAATGCCTCCAGGTGTGATATGTGTAGGGACAGTTTGTGCTGTCGTTCTAGGTCAGTGACCTGCTTCAGCTTGTCTCTAAGCTCTGTGTTGTGTTCCCTCTTTTTCCTAGCCCCCAGTTCTATGAGCACTCCTCTAATAGGGGCTTTATGAGCTTTCCAAACCAAAGATTGGGGGGTTCCCTGTTTGACATTTTCTTTGAAAAATAGCTCTATCTTTTTAGAAATAAGGGCTGTATCAACTGAATTGGATAACAATGATTTGTTTAGTTTCCAATTGTTTGTACGCTTTGGGAGGGAGGGGAGAAACAGCTGGGCTGTCACTGGAGCATGATCAGATAGGGTTGCTGTGCCTATAGAGGCCATGCGTAATAGTGGAAGTTGGAAAGTCTATAAAGATATTATCTATTTGGGAGTAAGCATTATGGGTTTTAGAGAAATATGAGTAGTCTCTTTCTTTAGGGTGGAGTAATCGCCAGACATCCATGAGTTGTGAATCGTGGAGTCTTTTTTTGATATAAGATAAACGTTTAAAGGGTATTGAGGACCTGCCCGACGAGGTGTCAATAATGGGGTGAAGGGGCATATTAAGGTCTCCAGCTAGTATGGTCAATCCCTCTGCAAATTCGGCTAGCCTCGTCAATACCTGGGATAGAAAGGCAGGTTGGTTTACATTTGGGGAATAAATATTAGCTAGAGTGCATGGAACGTTTACTATGAACCCTCGTAGGAAAAGGTACCTACCATGATCATCCACAACCATTGTGGTGAGTCGAAAGGAGACACACCTGCTGAACCCAATGGCAACTCCCTTGGCTTTATTTGTGTCCGAGAGACTATAGTACCAAAGGGGAAAATGCGGGGAGAGAAGCTTGACGTTGGTAGCGTGAGTCAGGTTAGTTTCCTGTAGAAATGCTATAGAGCAGGAGGCTCTTTTTTGCTCCCTCAAGACCTGATGTCTTTTCGCAGCCACATTTAGCCCTCTTACATTATACGTGAGCACGTTTAAGTCAGCCATGGGGACAGCGGTGCATCTCCAATCGGGTCACTCAACCAGCCCTGCCGGGGAAGGGAAGAATTAGAAAAAGAAATAAAGTAGAAAAGAATAGGGGAAAAACAAAAGAAACAATATGCATCAATAACAAAACAATGCAAAACATGTGAATAGTACAAAGTAATTCCACGGGTTGTTGAAAAGTCACGCAGTTCACTGCGGTGATCCCATAAGGGAAGGCAAGGCCAGGCCAGCAGGGAACCCCCAGGCAACGCATACGTCACCGGTGGTGCCCAGCTTCCTGGCCCCGATGACCCCAAGGGGGGGCCCATCACTAGGAGCAGTTGCATGTACCACATCCAGTGAGAGACGTCCTTTCAGGAAGGCCTTTAACTGATTACTTTATAAACCGTTTATAGAACATTTATATAACAAAGTACCTCTGACAAAGAGAGAAATATATCATATGAATACTTAAAAAAGGGGGGGGAGGAGAGGGAACCGTACCAATGAAGTTAAGTCTTGAAAACCTGTATAAATTGAAGTAGAGTGTAATGGGCCATATGTGTGTTCATTGGAGATCCGGATAGCTGGGTAGCTATGTAGTCATAGTCATATCCCTCTCACCCAAAAGGGCAGTGGCCCCAGGGGGGGAGAGGGAAAAGTCAAAAGAATGAATATTCCACCTATACAATGAAAATCTAAAGGGCCCAGTCAATTTAAGAAGTGAAAGAACATTAATATAAGGCTTGAAAAGCAGGAAAGATCTCACCCGTTGTTCTTTGAAGATGATCCCGGAGTTGCGTTGCGCTTCCTTTTAGAGGGGGTCCAGCATCCGTATGATTCTGGAATGGGTTGGAAGGAGGGGATATGATCCTGCCACCCTGGTAACTCCAAGTGAGCCATGGTGAGGTCTTTCAGGAATGTTGGAAGATCTTCAGGAAACCTCAGTGTAGAAGAACGACCATTTTTAGTGGTAATCAAGCACGCTGGGAAGCCCCATCTGTATGTCGCACCGTCTGACCGTAGCTGATCCAATAAGGGCCGAAGCGCACGGCGTCTTTCCAGGGTTTCTTTTGAGAGGTCAGGATAGATGGTTAACTTGGCGCCATCAAAGTCTATGTCAGAGGAACCCCGGAGCTTGATCATGATGTAGTTTTTCTCCTCATAGTAGTGGAGGCATATCCCGTCTCTAGGCAGGTCTGTATTGAGATTATGGGGGCGCAGGGCCCTGTGGACCCTGTCAAAGCGCAGTGTCTCAGTCGCCGGTTTACCCATGATGGTGTTTAGAATACCACGGATCGTGGGTTCCAGGTCATCGTCCTTTGTTGCTTCAGGGAGCCTCCTCATAGTAGTGGAGGCGGCATATCCTGTCTCTAGGCAGGTCTGTATTGAGATTATGGGGGCGCAGGGCCCTGTGGACCCTGTCAAAGCGCAGTGTCTCGGTCGCCGGTTTACCCATGATGGTGTTTAGAATACCGCGGATCGTGGGTTCCAGGTCATCGTCCTTTGTTGCTTCAGGGAGCCCCCTGATGCGCAGATTGTTCCTGCAGTTTCTGTTTTTAATATCTTCCAATTTATATAGGGTGGCACGGTGTGCGATTGCAAGTCTGGTTACCGTGCTCTGCAGCTCTTTGATCGCCTTCTCTTGTATGTCTTGCCGCTGTCTCCTCTACACGCGTAAGCAGGTGCGCCATGTCTGTTCACACAGCTGAAAATTCTTTCTTCATAGCTTTTTCAAAGCTACAGAACATGTCTGCAATTTCCCCTTTGAGTCCACTTACTAGAGTTATCAAATCAGATCCTGCTGGGTAGCCCGGGTCCTCCATCAGTTCCAAGCCCTGAGAGGAGGCCGGCAAACAGCCGCTTGAGGAGGCTGTGTGAGCGGAAGGGGAACGATTTGAGCGCGAGGCTTTAGCCTTGCTGCGCGGCTGTGTAGGCTTGATCTGTTCTGTGGCGAGGAAACGTTGTATTAAGCCCGAGGTGGCCAGTTTTGATGCCAAGCTCTTCCCTGACTTCTTACTGGAGTTTATGCGGGCATTAGAGCCTTTGGATGGCATTGTCAGAGGAATATAGGCCAGCTATCGGACGGAGCTCTCACTACACAAATCCTCACAGCGCCATGTGGAGACTATGCTCCCTGAGTGTCAATAGTTAAGTGTACAGTGTCTCCCGGGACAGATTAAGGCCCCTTCTGGTGAACTGGAGTGGGTAGGGTGGCGGATAATCTGTGGGAGTTGATGCCAATAGTGTGAAGATGAGTGCAGTCTGTGCAGGAGAAAACTAGGTATGAAGATGGCGGCCTAGTAGGCCTCTATAGGCCGCTTCACAGTTCGCTCTGAAGTTTGGGGTTAATGTAATATTCCTCTGCAAAGGAGTACAAGCAGGACTGCGAGGGGGGTCCCTGGGGTGCACAGCAGGGTGTGTGGTGCACAGGTGTGGAGTAGGAGGTCCGGCAGCACCGCCGTTCGGATTGGGACCGGTAGGCCGCAAAAGCCGTGGCCTCGATTTTTGGGCCGGTGCGGCCGAACGTCACCGATCCGCAGCTTAATCTGAAGCTAGGGAGCTGAGGAGATGGGCTAGGGTACTAGGATGTCTCACCCTCTTCTCCCCAGGACCTTCGGATTGGAAAGGTTTTGCCAGAGCTGCGGCGGTGCACATCTGCCTCCCAGCTCGTCCAGGACACGTCCCCCCATTAGTTATGGTGTTATTTTTAATGCTGATAAATCTGGTTTGGACATTTACAGGTTAATAACCTCTGGTAATAAAAGTGTTACGAGTAATGCACCCCAATGAATATCTAGTGGTTCTCCTAGGCTACCTCTGAGTGCTGGGTTTTCAGCCCCTTGATTGGCTGGTCAATGAATGATGTCACCCTGTGCTTGCACATGGGAGTCCATCAGCCAGGTGTGTCGGGAATGCATGTCAAGTTTAGTTCCTCTTGAAATCTGAATGGAAGGTATGGAAAGCATCTTAATATTGAAATAAAGAAGAATACATATAAAATATTATTGGATCCAAAACACATTCACCAGGCTGAATTCTACAGAAAACACTCTCATTTATCAGCAATGGTCAATGCATGTTTAGTAAGGCAAATGTGCCATGAGTGAATGTTTAACCTGATGGATGTTTACTTTACAGTAGGTTCCTTTTTTCACTTTGTTATTGAGTCAGAACATTTTTTGTTTGTGAAAAATCCCTGAAAAGAAGAATCCTTCCCAAAACATCAGTTCCTATTATTGACAGACAGATTCTAGACCTTATGGCACTAACATTGCCTAAGGTGGTGAAAAATATATGGAAGTCAAGTATGTGGAGCAATTGAACACTGTTGATGATTAACTTCATAAAGGACAAAAAAGACACCAATTGATGCAGTTACATATTGATTAAAACCATTAAATGGGTTTAAATGCATCTAGTGTTAGTACCTAAATATTTGTTAATACAAGTATTTGTTATCCATTGTACAACTGAAATCAGACTGGGAAATGGAAGGGATGGCCCCTAAGTTAAGTAGACTGTGTTGCATTCACATGTGCTGACAGTGAACATGCTGTCAGTATAAAAGATCAGAGAAATTAACTCATTAGTATGTTGTCACTGCTTCATTGTCTAATAAGTCAGCTAGGGATGAATTTTGAGCCAGCGTGCTTGAGCAAGGTTTACTGCTGCTACTGCCGTTGTTGAGGTCAGGGATGTAGCTGAGAAGTTTAACAGAGAAAACTGGATTTCAAAAATTTACAGTAGATATATATACAGTATATAGTTCAGATATGTACTACTGCTTGCCTGGAGTTCAGCTTTAAAAAAAATGCTATTTTTTTCTAGTAGGTTTTACAGATCAACAATACATGACATTTAATTATACATTTTATTGCAGTTAACACTGCCTTGTATTATGATCAGAGGAGTGTTGTAAAGTTTCCTACTTCATTATGATACACATGAAATTCATATCTTGAGCCCAATCTAACCTTTGGTACTTATAAACACTTAGATTAAGGATCTACTGATTAAAAATGAAATGTACAGCTATCTAAAATTGAGTCTCTCTATGCTAGCGCAGAAGACAATTTTGATTGCGTGCTTTCTTGAATTGAAATACTGATTATCACGTAATGTCTTGCTCTAAGCCTTAATGAAATTTCAGTAAGAATGGAACAATTTTTAATAATAAATTTGCAATTTATACATACAATGCATTTAAATATATGTATTATAAATGTTTCATGTACTGTACAAACTGCATAAAATACTGTAAAGTTATTAATCCTATCATTTTTAAACCACAAAGTATTCCATATTCAAGCTGTAAAAATAAGAAATATGTTTACATTAAAAGATATTAACTTTATTCTTCTGCTGAAGATGGCCTTTTCAGAAATGCACAGCATATAGATAAATAGTTTATGTGGTTTTAAAGTCAAATAATTTTTTAACTTAATGCATTCTATGCATTAAAGTAACAAATGCTCTGCTAACTGCCCTAGCCACCTTGCTCCTAAGCACTTACCTGGCTCCTCTCATGGCTCCAGTGCTGTCACTTCTGCAGGACCACTCCACCACTACCTGGTCTAACAGGAGACACAGACAGCAATAAGAGCTATAGGCTTCTGTTGCTGTCAATCAAACTCCTATGAAGAAGGAGCAAGGGTGTGGCTTAACTGCACTCTGGGTGTCTATGGATGCACACAGCCTGACTCAGGAACATGTCTGCATAGGTGCCCCCTTAGCACACCACTTGCTAAAGGGGGCACCCAGAGGAGGGAGGAGCAGAAAGCATCATTGAGGGACTCTAAAAGAGCAAAAGAGAAGGTAAGGGACCACTCTGTGTAATATCATTGACCCTGTACCATGTGATAGCTGTGGCCATTCACAGCAAAAACAGTGTAAAAAATGATTGCTTATACAGCCATCATGAATATGTATAAGAAATCCCAGTGTTCAGAACATACACACTGCATTGTTCACTGACCTGTCAGAGGAGATTCCCAGACACCTTTGAACTCTTATCTTTTTTAGTTTTCTAGTGGCCACAATAACTATAGCAAAGGCATGGGCATCGCCTGTGATTAATTCCATGCTGGTGAAACATAAAATATCTTGCATTTTGATTGATGAAAAACTGATCAGTCCACAAACAAGATAAACAAGCTAGGTTTGACAAAGTGTGGAACCTCTGGATAGTGTGCCTCCAAGCTCCCTAGATGTTAGGATATATTGTGAATGGAGACCCAGACTGAGGGGACTGACTCAAGTCTCTTCTCTAACTTTCTTTCCTTTTTCTTCCTTCTTTTTTTTCAGTTTTTTGTTTTTGCTATGTTACTTACATTTTTTTTTTAAGTGGATGCTGATGGGTGACAAACAATGAAGGCTCTTTAATTTCAATTGCTTTATAAGCTTGAGATATTGTGTTAGGAGGCACTGAAATAACCCTTGACAATTAACATTTCCCTAACTCTCCGTGTAATTAAGATATGTGGACCTACAGCTTATATTAACAATACTTTATAGCATCTCCCATTTCTGGAAGTTTTGCAGTAGGCTGCTAATACTGCGGGCCTCATACTGCGGTCCTCACTGCCCTAGACATAAGATTGCTATATTGGATAGATCCCGTATGTTAGGCCTGACTTTATTGCCTTACGTGTATTCTGGTTATTACAATAAGATCATTGATCATCTTGGAGGGTGCATCCTCTTGTTGACATTTATTCTGATACTGTATATGTTTTCATATGATGTTTGAGGCTGGGTTCACACCTATGCAAATTGCATGCGGGTTTCCTTGCATTCAATTCGTATAGCAGGAGATTGTGACCGGCTCTCTATGGAGCCGGTTCACATATTTCCGCAGCAGGTCAGGTGCGGTTTGTTTAAAGATGCTGTGTGTCTTTTGGACCATTTCAGGTCCGAATTCAGCCCAACATTCATTCTGAAATCAGACCTGAAACTGTGAATTAAAAATATGTAAAGCGCCACCGTCCCCGTGAGCTCGCACAGCAAAGTAAACGCATACGTAAGTTGCACCCGCATATGAAAACGGTGTTCAAACCACACATGTGAGGTATTGCCGTGATCGCCGGAGTGTGAGCAAAAATTCTCGCAAAAGACCTCCTCTGCACCTCTAACCTGGTAACTGTTAAACATTTTTAAATCGTCACCTATGGAGATTTTTAAGTACTGGAGTTTGTCGCCATTCCGTGAGTGTGCGCAATTTTCAACCGTAACATGTATGGTATCTATTTACTTGTCGTAACATCCTCTTTCACAATATACAAAAAATTGGGCTAAATTTACTGTTGTCTTATTTTTTAACTCAAAAAAGTAAAATTTTTACAAAAAAATTGCGCTTCAAAGACTGTTGCGCAAATACAGTGTGACAAAAAGCATTGCAATGGTCACCATTTTATTCTCTAGGGTGTTTGAAAAAAATGTATATAATGTTTGGGGGTTCTACGTGATTTTCTAGCAAAAAAAAACAGTTTTTAACTTGTAACCAACAAATGTAAAAAACGGCTCCGGTGGTTAAGTGGATATATATTGTGACATTATGAAAGGCGAAGTGATTGATGGATGGTATTTGAGATGTATATACAGTATCTCACAAAAGTGAGTACACCCCTCACATTTTTGGATATATTTTATTATATCTTTTCATGTGACAACACTGAAGAAATTACACTTTGCTACAATGTAAAGTAGCGTGTGTACAGCTTATATAACAATATAAATTTGCTGTCCCCTCAAAATAACTCAACACACAGCCATTAATGTCTACACTGCTGGCAACAAACGTGAGTACACCCCTAAGTGAAAATGTCCAAATTGGGCCCAAAGTGTCAATATTTTGTGTTGCCACCATTATTTTTTTTTTTAACAATGTTTTTTATTGAGAAATTTTTCACAGAGATACAAAGTACATAGGAAGCTTAGGAAATTTGAGACGATAGAACCTTAAGCTTAATAGTAGAGTAAATGTCACAGAGTAATGCTATCACCGACCATAAATTGCTGCTTTAAAAAAAACAAAAACAAATACAGATCTAGTCAGAAGTAGCATAAATGTTGTAGCCCCATCGTCTGCATACCAGGCAACCCGGCTTCGGATCATGCTGTGCTTGGAGGTGTGGGGACAATGCAGCCGTCCCTCTTCCTGCTGAAAAGTGCCTGTGATGCTTGGTTTAAGTTGGTATTTGTGTCTTGGAGGTCTTACCAAACTTTAGGGATGACAACATAAGTGACATGATCTCTCACGTTAGAACCAGGGAAGAACAGTCTGAGAAAGTTGGCAGTTAACAGTTGCAGATGTTTATTTCATAGACCAGTCTGATAGGGTCCTCCGTGCATGGACAGCATGGTTTAGTGACCATATATGGAGGGAGATCTGGGGGGTCCTGAGATCTCAATTAAGTGATGTCCATGGAACTTCAGTGTTAAAGTGGTGTGCTCCTTTTGTCTGCAATCCAGGGTTCCCAGTCTTTAAAGAATCGCATATTGGTCAAGTTAGCTTTTTGCAAATGCAAATTCAAGATGAAAGGGGGAGTTAAGTAGGATGTTGAGATCCAAGGCCATATGTATTTGAGCAGACTTCCACTTTTTCACAACTGCTAGCCGAGCGGCTATTAGTATGTGGAATGCTAAGAACCTGACTTGTTTGAGCCAAGTTGGAATTGACAGACCTAGGAGAAGGTCTAAATAGGTCAGATGGCATTTGATGTTGCATAAGGAGGTGATAAGAGTGGACACTTCTTGCCAGAATTGTTTGATATAGCGACAGTCCCACCATATGTGACACAGGGAACCCCTTTCACTACAGTTTCTCCAGCATAGGGGTGATGTTGGAGTGAATATCTTGGCTAGTCTCATTGGAGTGTAATACCATTTATGAAATAACTTTTTCAGTGATTCCCAGTGGGAGATGCAGTGGGATGACCAAAGAGGGAGGACGAGGGCTTTGTTCCATACAGATAACGGTGGTGGGTCTTCCGTAAATGTGCACCAGAATACAGAAGAGGGATTAGGCAGATCGATTTGGTGGGGATGTAAGTAGGTTGTGCATCTGTGATATGCCCTTAGCAGTTGTTTTGTTGGACTCGTAGAACTGTATGATGTTAAGTAGTGTAGAGTCTTCATTAGAGTTGAGCGAACTTCTAGAAGTCCGGGTTCGGGTCCGGACAGAACCCGAACTTTGTCCCGGACCCCGAACCCCATTGAAATCAATGGGGACCCAAACTTTTAGGCACAAAAATGGCTGTAAAATGGTCCTGGAAAGTCCTAGAGGTCTGCAAAAGGAAGGAAATGGGAGTAAGGGTGGGACAAGTGACCTACAAAGAAATGGGTACAGGGAAATAACTTTAAATATTTAAAAAAAAAATAAAAACATAAAAAAAGCAAAAAAAACAGTGTTCTTCTCTATGCTGTAGTTTCACACACAGATTGCAGATGTTTGAAGAACAGTGATATCATATCACTGTTCTTCAAACATCTGCAAACTGTGTGTGAAGAGCAAAACCATAATCCTGTTCTTCTCTATGCTGTAGTTTCACACACAGATTGCAGATGTTTGAAGAACAGTGATATCATATCACTGTTCTTCAAACATTTGCAAAACTGTGTGTGAAGAGCGAAACCATATGCCTGTTCTTCTCTATGCTGTAGTTTCACACACAGATTCCAGATGTTCACAGAACAGGTGTATGGTTCCTCCCGGTTTTAGGTAAAGTATTCATGAAATGGATTTTGGCCCTCCTTGGTATGTGGACAAGACACTTGTAGACCTTAGACACACACTTTG
>BLSH010364086.1:59264-73708 GCA_018402905.1 Glandirana rugosa | reverse complement strand
AGTGATAGAAATAGCAGTTTTTAGAGGGTAAAGTCAAGAGACGGGTCGATCGACTGGGCCTGCCCACTATATATAAACAATTTCCTGTATATGTGTTGTCCGGTCATTGCAAGCGATTGGATATACGAGGGTTATGGCCAGTCCAAGGGAAGTATTCCTTTCATCATCTGTCTGAGGAGGGCAAGGTGCTTCCGAACTAGTAAGATCCCCCGCTGGAGTTGCAGGGGGAGACGGGGTTGGAGCTGAGTAGTTGGCCAAGGAGAAGGGAAGGTATGGAAGCGGTTTAATTCTCAGTTAATGTGGATAATAGGGATGTGCTGTGGACCTCTTGAGAGTTGGGGGAGTCTGTCTACTACTTTCCTTATGAAGGGAACCTGACCGGTATTGGGAGCATATAGGTTAGCGAACGTTACTGGCCTGTTGTGTATATGTCCTTTAACAAATATATATCACCCGTCCGGGTCAGCTAGCTGGGCAGAGAACTGAAATGGGAGATTTTTGACGATAAAGATAGTGACTCCTTTAGTTTTCTTGAGTGGGAAAGCTGCTTCTCTAAGGACAGCAGACCTTTTTTCAGGGGTATTGAGGCCCCTAACATTTAAGGACATGTTCTTTAGGGTGTCTCGGGTGTTCATCTTGTCATCAAGGGGCTTAACGTGGTGGAAGATGAGCGAATAGAAGAAGAGGGGGGTGTGGGCGGGGGGTGGGAGGGGGCAGGGTAGGTCAATGGGGTGGGGGGCTCAGGATCGTGGGGGTAGGTGGAAAGGGTGTAAGGGTCGTGTGGGCAACGGAGTTAATCACACTCTGGACCACAGTATGTGACCCCTAAAGGGTATCGGCTAGGCAGGTGGCCAGCCGAAGTGGGGGTTAGTGGAAGGGCTCGGCGGACAATGTAGGAGGTGAGAGGCCAAAGGCCAGCGGGGAGAGCAGTGCCTCCGGCCCACACCTCAAAGAGGGGGCACCGGGAACCGGTTTAGCTAGCTCAGTACTAAGACGTGATGGATCGAGTTTAAGGGAAGGGTTTAAGAGCGTGTCGTCTCTGTCGAGCGGGGCGGGCACCAAGTCCTGCCCGGGCAAGACAGAGCCGCCATCTGCCAACATACCTAAGCGGGACAGTAGCTTCTCGAACTAAGGGCAACCTTGCAGAGAATGGTACATATTAGACACAATCAATATAGTTTAATAATTGGGTTCACAAATCCTATGGAAATGTGTATTGCTCAAGCTAGATAGGGACATGAACGTGTCATCTAGAATGTGTCACGGTGCGGAGCCACCGGTCCGAAACATCGCCGGTCAGGGCAGCGCCTCGGGGAGCGGCAGGTCAGCAGCGCGGCCCATAAACAGAGAGTTAATAACAAAACAACAACAGTAATGAACATGAATAAACCAAACCTGTCTCCGATACATAAGATATGGAGACCCAGTCCCCGACAGGCGAGCCCGGGAGCAACCTATAGGGAGGCCCCCAAGCCGGCCTGGTCATGGGTCTGGGAGAGCTCCGTCCTCCCCTTCCGCAAGCAGGTTCTGTGGGGTAGAAACAAAGTGAGGAAGATGGAGCCCTAGGACGAGTCAGAATGTCCTGGTTTAGTTGTGCTGAACAGTTAATACCACAGAAAAGCGTGTTGAGCACGCAGGCGAGAGTAAGGTGTCCACGGATGCAAGGGGGACAGTGTATGATGGATGTGGTAGACATTGGTTCCGTAGGTCAGCCGTCGTGGGACTGTGGGATGGAAACAAGAGTTTGTTGCCGTGTTGCCTGTCTACGGGCAGTCTTTAGAAAGGGCAAGGCACATTGTGGTTTAGGTGAACATAGTATTAGCTTGTCTCTTATGTAGGCCAGCAACGGTTGCAGCATAGAGTAGGGATAACACTTTGGGGTATGCCACTGAAAACTTGGAGAGGTTGGAGCATAAAAGTGGGCCGCACTTAGGCCTCCTGAACTTGGACAGGTTCGGGGATGCGATCATCTTGTTGCTCATCTGGAGCTAAAGCGACATGATCTTGTCTTCTGCGACGAGAGGGGGTAGCGCTTGGTCTCCTCCAAGGGGTTTGTAAGTCAGCATCTTGTGAAAGCATCTCCGCCCATAATGACGGAATTGTGAATTCCCGGTACCAGTCGGGAACCGGAATAGGCCTCAAATTGACGTGTTCGAAAAAGTGAGGAAGATCGGAAGGAGTCTGCAAAACAAAGGTGTGGCCCTGGACGGTAACGGAAAGACCAAAAGGGAAATGCCATTTGTATACTAAGCGTTTCTCTCTAAGTGCTGCCAGTATAGGACGCAGAGCCCTTCTGTGATTAAGAGTGATCTGGGATAGATCCTGGAATATTTTGATTTCCGCTCCGTTTAATAAGATTTCCTGTTGGTCGCGGGCACATATAGCTACCTCCTCCTTCAATTTGTAATCTGTGAAACAACAGACAATGTCTCTCGGTGGATCCCCCTCCCTCCCTCTGGGTCGAAGAGCTCTATGAGCCCGCTCGAACTCTACCGGCGCGTCTTGGGGCCTTTCCAGTATATTATTGACCAGGGACTGTAGGGCAAGAGGGATCTGGTCGTGTTCGATACTTTCGGGGACCCCGCGGATGCAGAGGTTCCTCCTGCGGCCTCTGTTGTCAAGATCTTCAAGTTTCCTCTGTATATCTATGAGGTGAAGGTGATATCGGGCGCCGTGTTGTTGGAGTTCCTGAATGTCGGCGTCGTGGCGACCAGCCACTCTCTCGACTTCCTCAAGTCTATCGTTAACTCCTCTGAGTTCGTCTTTGAGGTCGGACACAGCGTCCGATAGTGCTACCTTGATGTCAGCAGCTAGGGATTGAAGGTCCGTGACCTTAGGCATCTGGTTTATAAGGGTGAGCAGAGTCTCTTGGTCCGCAAGTTGTTTGTTCTTCTGGGTGCCTTCAGACTGCCTGCGAGCCATGGGGGATGGTGAAGAGTGAGATGTGGAGGGCTCAGGAGCAGGGGGAGGTTGTGAGCGGAATAGGTCAGGTAGGTTGCGGCCCGGTTGGGAATATGGGGCTCTAGAGAAGGGTAGTTGGTGGCCAATTTTGCCCATCACAGAGACCTATAGAGGGTAGGTTCCTCAGATAAATAAGGCGCCGCCCTCCCCGCGGTGCCACCGGCCTTAGGTTAGGTTGTCATCTTTGTTTAAATTTGGCTGGACAAGAACAAGAGCAGTTTAGTGGATTGGCTGCCCCTCTAAGTCCAGGCCTCGTGCAGCCAGGGCCCTAAAGTACTGTGCGGCCCGCTGTGGGAGATGAGGGGGTGTTGTGATCTCCAGTAACGCCTGGCCAGCTGTTATGTAGGCCTATAGGGCCGGAATAGTTCTTTGAGGGGCCGCGGCTTAGTCGCGGGAAAAGCCACGGGCTCAATTTGCGGGCGTCCTGATCGTCTGCATGGGGTCAAGAGGGATTCAGGTCCGATCTGCAGGGGGGAAGGGGGGCTTCCCAGAGGCTTTAATCCGCAGTCCGGAGTCATAGGGTGGCGGCTAGATATGAGATTGAAGCAGCCGCGGCCTCGATTTTGGGAGCCGCGGAGGACGGGCACGGATAGACATAATAAATGGTCCGGGGTGTAGAGGGATGTAGTGGGGATCTGCCTGGGTAGATTTCAGGTGCTCACCCGTCCTCGGGAAGGTGGGATGGTGGTTGATTGAAGCTGGGAGATCAGAGCTCTCCCAGATCACGTCCAGCGTCCACAGAGCCCAAGCCACGCCCCCTCTAGATTGTATAATTTAGGGACAGGATTTAATTACAGAGTGATTCATTTGTTATTCAATGTACCGTATATGCATTATTAGTGTGGTGATTGCACTTTTTGTGGCAGCTGCTTTGAAAATGTGCATTATTAACCACTTCAAGATCAAGCCTATTTCTGACACTTCTTGTTTACAAGTTAAAATCAGTATTTTTTGCTAGAAAATTACTTAGAACCTCCAAACATTATATATAATATTTTAGCAAAGCCCATAGAGAATAAAATGGTGGTTATAGCAATATTTTATGTCACACGGTATCTGCGCAGCAGTTTTTCAAACACAATTTTTTGGGAAAAAATACACTTCACTGAATTTAAAAAGCTAAACAGTAACCTTATCCCAATTTTTTTGTATATTGTGAAAGATGTTAGGCTGAGGTAATATATACCTAACATGTTACGCTTTAAAATTGCATACACTCCTGGAATGGCAACAAACTACGGTACTTAAAAAATCTCCATAGGCGATCATTTACATTTTTTTAACAGTTACCAGTTTAGAGTTACAGAGGAGGTATTTTACTAGAATTATTTATTGCTCTTGCTCAAACGATTGAGACGATACCTCACATGTGTGATTTGAACACTGTTTACATTTGTGGGTTCAACTTATGTATGTGTTTCCTTTGGTGTGTAAGCACGTTTGGATGGGGGCACTTTAAAAAATATATATTTTTTTCTTATATATTTATTTATTATTTTTACACTGTTCCTTTAAAAAGTTGTAACGTTGCTTTCCGGTTACTACATCAGAAGACCTGATCAAAGCCGGTTCTGGCTTTGTTCAAGACTCCGGCCAGCCATCAAATGTTCCAGCTGGTTGGTCATGTCCCCTCCCACTGCTTGTGATAAAGGCTGAGCGGCTGCTAATCTGCATTGGTTGTTATCACATGATACCGTCCACTCTAAAAAATGGTACCGGGGTGATGCCTCTGGCTTCAGGCATCACCCCAGTATAGAATGACGTATGAGTACATGATTTTGTGTGAAGTGGTTAATAGTTTGGGGTTGTTTTATTTTATATTTTGTGTCTGCCCCTCCCCTCCAGCCTTGAATAACTGATCATTTAACAGCAGCTGGCCTTTTTTTTTTGCATGTGACCGGCGTGGGGCCAATCAGCTCTGTACCAACACTAGGTCAGAGGGCACAGATTTCTCTTCTGACCTACCTTACATGCATCACAGAGGGATATAATCCCCTTCCACTGGACTTCAAGATTGGGATTGAGAAGAGAAAGGACGACATGGTAGCACAGAAGCACTGCTTAAAAAAGAGAATTAGAAAAAATTAAACTGAAAAAAACACACTGCAGTTTATATTGATCTACAAGTGATAGTTTATGATGAATTTTATGCAAAGACTTTACAACTTCTTTAAACCCAACATGTGCAGGGCACCATTAGAAATATTTTATGTTTTATGCAAGCTGTGCTCATAAAGCAATTCTAATTATTCTCTAAATCCTTGCCATTATTTTAGTAAACATGTTCAGTATTCAGTTTAAGACTGATTTGTATGAGCAATTCAATGAAGTGAAGCACATGCTCATGTCAAACATCAAATCCTGTGAAAGAAAAGCCCTATTCTTTCAAATGTGCCTGCTCATGATTGGATATTTAAAAAAGATATGAGCTCGCCCCACTTCCCTTCACTGCACTGCTCATCAGCTCACTTCACATTTAATAAATCAGGTCCCCATGAAGGCATATTGTGAAGTAGAAGTAATAAAAGAGTATGTTGTATCATTACACAATGCAAAATATCTCAAGAAAAATGGAAAGGAAAAACTTTGTAGTAGTCAATAAAGCATTCTTTTATTTTGTGCATGTACACCTTAAAAAATGCAGATTCATTTCTTATATGTTGAACAATTTGTAACACTAACGGAGCCATGTTTTATAAATCTGATAAGAACTCAGATAAAATTACTTCCAATACAGTTGACTAATGGTTTTACTTTTGTTTTCAGCAACTGTGCTATACAAACCTAGAACTATAATTCACATTTGTATGCTACTTTATTACATACTTGGAGTTTGTTACCGTACTTACTTCAGCATTTTATAATGAGATGCTGAGAAAAGTACAATGTAGCAGTTATTGTAAGTATACATCTTGCATGAAAATTTAAAAACAAATGTCCTGGCATAAAAGTACAGATATGACCCCACTTGCTGCAAATATTTTACAAGTAGATGCACCAGAATATATTTTAGCTCAGTAAATGTTCTATTTTCTAAAAAAGAGAAATAGTGTTACTTGTGTCATATCAACTCCTATAATCACTATATCTATGTTTATGTTTTAACCTAAGAATAAACATAATTGTTCTAGCAAAGTAAACAGAAAAAGAACTCTTTAATTTCTGCAAAATAGAGAAGTCATATCAAGCATTTATATCATCCTCTTTTATGCAGAAAAAATGTGTCATTTTAATTTTATAGAGAATCGTCACGTAACAGTTTCTTTACATTCAGCATAGCCATATCAAGTAGGGATGAGCCACATTTGCCTGGGTTCAGTTTGAGGTGGGTATTACTGAAGTTTGGGTGCTGAATCCAAACACTATTCAAGTCAATATGAGGCAGCTCATGGCCGCTTTACTTCTGCTTTTACAAAAACAACCAGAGATTCCTATTACCTATACAGATCTTTATCCTAGGGGATGGTAAAGGTGTTAATGGGGGAGTGTACATGCGCAGGGCTTCGGGCAGGACGCACTAGCTCAGAGCGCCGCACCACCCTGGCCGCCGGAGAGCCTCACAGCCAAATTATAGCAAGACTCCAGCCCTGCAACACCCGCCGAGACATCAGGGACAGCAGTGACCCCCTTCCCATGTCCAGAGACCATCCCAAGAAGGAGGTAAATCAGCAGCTGCACTTACCTACACAGCCCCCGGAGAAACCAAGATGGCGGCTCCCACTCCGCCATGCGGAGGGCCTTTGGAGGACATGGCAGACTCTATAACTGATCCAAATGACTCAGCCCAGGGAACAATAGCACCCCTGGAAACACTTCCCAATCAATTCATGGGCAACTTAACACCCCTGGCTTCCACAGAATCACTGCTGGGCAGGGCCATGGGAGACTTCACACACTCTCCACTTGATCATAGTACCTTGGGCCTATTAGTTGAAAATTAACTCTCTCCCAGGCCCCAAACCAAATGACTGACATGGGGCTCCTCCTTAAATCGCTTCTCTGAAATGCTGGCAGCAGGCCTGGCACAAAATGCAGCCCAGATAATGTCTACAATCAAAATGGACATGAATAATCTAGGAGCCTGGATTGAGGTGATAGAACATGCAGTTGACTACACTGTAGTCCGGGTTCACCAGAACACATCATGCATACAGACTCTACAGGATCAGCTGGACACAGCCTTATCCAAGATAGATGAACTTGAAAACAGAAGCAGGAGGTATAACTTTAAGATTAGGGGACTACCTGAAATCGTTATGGATATCCAGGATGCTGTCAAATCACTCATTAAGGACATACTGCCTGATATCCTAGCCCACAGACTCGAACTCGATAGAGCCCATAGAGCTCTACAACCACCACACCAAGAGACATCATAGTGAAGCCTCATTTCTATGCAGTGAAAGAGGGAATAATGAAAAAATCCCGGGATATATACAATCTATCAATCCAAGGTCATCCAGTACAAATTTTTGCGGATCTCTCCCCGACCACAATCCAAAAAAGAAGGTCCCTTAAACACCTTCTGGTGATTTTATCCCAAAAAATGGTGAAGTATTGGTGGTTGTTCCCTTTCCGCCTGCAATTCACCTTTACAAATAAGATCCACGGTTTTGTGAACTTTCAAGAGGGAGAATGTACCCTTACACAACTGGGCCTCATAGCACAGGAACCCTCTGCCTCTATGCCATCAGATACTCGTCAAAGCTCATCGAATAGACACCCGCCGGGCAGCCTCGTTACCACACTCGAATAAACAGATGCCAAAGAGACATCACGACCCCAAACCTCCACGCTGAAATTACCATCTATTCTGGCATGATTTAAATCCCTGGAATCCACACTTTGAAAGTAGTTCTATCCTTGGGGCCACTCTATTATATGGCCAAGAGAATACCCGAGTTTCTGACTCTTACCCCTATAAAGGTCCACCCCCCCAAAGGATCGAAACCCCCCATTTTTCCCGCAGGAACGTCAGAAAATGAAATCATCTTCATCTTAGATGTCAGGTGCCCTCCAAGTTTCCCACAGGTCAATGGTTCTGGGGCATCTGTATCCCCCTCATGTTCCATATTAGTTTGGTGGTCTCCCCTTTCTATTTCCCCTCCAGAAGTTTATCTGGTCACTGACTCTACAAGACTAATTAAACATGAGCCTCCCACTCATCCAAGGTGTGGCTTGCTCACATTCCAAGGAGGGGGTTCTTAATGTTATTTATAATGTTAATTGTTATATTTTATGTTGTAGTTGCGGAGCTTAGAAGAGTCCTTTACAGGCCGGGGGCCTCCTTGGTCAGGGTGGTAATACATGTTCCTCCTCCCTGCTGTCACTAAGAGGATTTTGACCTCTGGCGCCATCAGGCTCGCACTCATGGAGTTGCTTTTTGGTAGATCTCCGACTATAGATCAGAAGAGGGCTTAGGCTGGTCCGGGCCCCGTTTCCGAGGTGCCAGAGCCTCCTCGAGATCTGTTACCTCCCTGAATATTTAGCCAGAATTATTGTGCTTATCCCCCCCTCCTTAAACCAAATTTCTAACCTCTCTTCTCTCTTTTCTCTTTCCTCTTTCCTTATTCTTACAAGCCTCCTTTCCCCACAGATGTTAGGGTGGATTTTCCTACCTCCTCAGAATTCAGAAGACCAGGTTCCAGAACACCCCACTCCACTCGGGATCCCCTCATCGGGCGGTAGAGTAGGTGTGTTATTCAATGCGATAGTGTTTCCCCCTCATGTCCATGGCTGACCTGAACCAGGCCAAAGCGACCATCAAAGTCGCCTCTCACAACACGCAAGGACTAAATTCCCCAATAGAGAAGTAAAGCATTACAGGATTACCATTGCAAGCATATAGACATAATTTTGTTGCAGGAAACCCATTTCCCTAAAAGCTACAACCCCACATTTCTGCACCAGAAATACCCCCAATTTTATCTAGCTAGGAGGAGATTCTAACATAGCTTTTGACTCCATGCTAGACAAAACCACATTGGGGGTGCCCCGCTCCAAAAGGCCCCCCAAACAGAGTCTTAAGATAGCTTGTCTTATAAACTCTCTGGGGTTAGTGGACATTTGGAGGGATCTGAATCCCTCCTCTAAAGATTACACGCATTTCTCGGTCACCCACAATACTCTTACAAGGATTGAACATATATTTGTCTCTACACATGACATTCGCAAGGTTACTCAGGCCTCAATTCAAGACGTCCCATGGTCAGATCACTCAATGGTCTTCATAATGCTAGATGATGCTTAATGAGTTTTTGTTGTCTAACCCAGTACATTGTACTCTATTGGAGAAAGAACTCAGAGAATATTTCATGCTAAACGATACGGATGACATATCCCCTAGCTCCTTATGGGGAGGACATAAACCAGTCATTAGGGGGAAATTGATCCAACTAGGGTCTAAACTCAAATGTGAACGCTGAAGGGCCATACTAAAGTTAGAAGGGGTATACAAACAAGCAAGCAAAAACCATAAACAATACCCCACAGCTGACTCCTTGGCAAAATTGGATGCAGCGAAGCTCTCCCCAAATATGGCACTAACATCCGCGGCTGAAAAACATATCAAGTGTAGAGTTGAGCGAACTTCTAGAAGTTCGGGTTCTGCTGGTTCGGCCGAACTTCGGGACAAAGTCTGGGTTCGGGTCCGGACAGAACCTGAACTTTGACCCGGACCCCGAACCCCTTTGAAATCAATGGGGACCCGAACTTTTAGGCACAAAAATGGCTGTAAAAAAGTCCTGGAAAGTCCTAGAGGTCTGCAAAAGGAAGGAAAATGGGGGTAAGGGTGGGAAAAGTGCCCTACAAAGAAATGGGGACAGGGAAATAACTAAAAGCATTTTTTTTTAAAAAATCACATAAAAAATCAAAAATGGAGGTGGATGTGGACCATCTTCAAACTGTGTGTGAAAAGTATTAATTAACGGTAGAAGCCATATCACTGTTCTAAAATCATCTTCAAACTGTGTGAAAAACGTATAAATTATCCGGGAGAACCCATATCACTGTTCTACAATCATCTGGAAACTGTGTGTTAAACTTAAACTACAACCTGGAGAACCCATATCACTGTTCTATAATCATCTGGAAACTGTGTGTGAAAATATAGCAGAGAAAAGCCATATCCCTGTTCTAAAATCATCTAAAAATGGTGTGTGAAACTATAGCAGAGCGAAGCCATATCCCTGTTCTAAAATCATCTAAAAACTGTGTGTGAAAATATATCAGAGAAAAGCCATATCCCTGTTCTAAAATCATCTGAAAACTGTGTGTGAAACTATAGCAGAGAGAAGAACAGGGATATGGCTTCGCTCTGCTATAGCTTAACACACAGTTTCCAGATGATTTTAGAACAGTGATATGGGTTCTCCCGGTTATAGTTTAAGTTTAACACACAGTTTCTAGATGATTGTAGAACAGTGATATGGGTTCTCCCGGTTATAGTTTAACACACAGTTTCCAGATGATTGTAGAACAGTGATATAGTTTCTCCCAGTTATAGTTTAAGTTTAACACACAGTTTCCAGATGATTGTAGAACAGTGATATGGGTTCTCCCGGATAATTTATACTTTTTTCACACAGTTTGAAGATGATTTTAGAACAGTGATATGGCTTCTACCGTTAATTAATACTTTTCACACACAGTTTGAAGATGGTCCACATCCACCTCTATTTTTGATTTTTTTTTTATGTGATTTTTTAAAAAAAAAATGCTTTTAGTTATTTCCCTGTCCCCATTTCTTTGTAGGGCACTTGTCCCACCCTTACCCCCATTTTCCTTCCTTTTGCAGACCTCTAGGACTTTTTTACAGCAATTTTCAGAACGTTTAGTAAAATTACCAGAACCCCGGACCTGAACCCGGACTTTTTTTGAAAAGTCGGGGTTCGGGTCCGGGTCCAGGACACCCAAAAGTTCGGTACGGACCCGAACTTTACAGTTCGGGTTCGCTCAACTCTAATCAAGTGGTTAAGTGGTAACTTCTTTCATAGCAAGGACAAATTAGGTATCCACCTAGCAGCTAGACTTACCCCTAAATACAAATTACTCTCACTCCCAAAAACCAAATCCCTGTCGGTTGCCTTGACACAAAATCCCAAGACTGTAATGAACACTTTCCAAGATTTTTTTTCTAAACTGTACACCGATTCTAACACAAATAATCCCTCAAAACTTGAAGATTTCCCTTCCTAAACTAGCGGATAATCATAAATTGATCCTAGAAACGCCATTCTCAGAAGCGGAAATACTGAACGTTATTAAAGAATTAAAAACAAATTTGGGGTGAGTGCGCATGTGCGGGAGCTCCAAGATGGACCTCTAACCCAGGAGCTCCGCACCTACTCCAGCCATTGGCGCCCCTGGTCCCTGCAGCTGTCACCGGAGCGAGCCAGAACAGGGGGGGGAACAACCTCCCAAGAACCCCATCCAGTCACGATCACCCAGGGTACAGCCCGGAGGCTTCTCCATAGCCCGCTGGCCGGTCGTCCGCTCCCACCACCAAAATGGCCGCTGCCTAATCCACAATACGGACACTGGACAGCAGCAGAAGCCGCTCAGGACCCCCAACTCGGGACCGATCCAGCCCACTAGCCTCTCCAGTAATAAGGCTTTCAAGGGGCATAGTTCTCCAGACACCCCCTCCTTTGCAATACTTGACACAGTGGCGGCTGGAAGGACCAAGATGGCCACCGGTGCAACCTAACGAAGGAATCGCACTGACCCACCACCTACATGGGTTGCCAGAGGGGTGAGCCAGAACAGGGGGGGGGGAACAACCTCCCAAGAACCCCATCCAGCCGCGATCACCCAGGGTACAGCCCGGTGGCTTCTCCATAGCCCGCTGGCCGGTCGTCCGCTCCCACCACCAAAATGGCCGCTGCCTAATCCACAATACGGACACTGGACAGCATCAGAAGCTGCTCAGGACCCCCAACTTGGGACCGATCCAGCCCACTAGCCTCTCCGGTGATAAGGCTTTCAAGGGGCATAGTTCTCCAGGCACCCCCTCCTTTGCAGTAGTTGACACCGTGGCGGCTGGGAGGACCAAGATGGCCACCGGTGCGACCTAATGAACGAACCACACTGACCCACCACCCAGATGGGCTGCCAGAGGGGTGAGCCAACACCCCACATCCCCGGGACGGTCTCAGGGACTGAGTCTATCACAAAAGAAGTTTTTTTTAGGATCCCCAATTTTCCCATCTCTGCTAGATATCTGCTGAGGGAAGGTAGGCCTCACACCCTGTTATTTGCCAGGGTGACTGGGAAACCCCCCCAGAAGGGGTCAAAGGAGAGTGGGTGAGGAGGAAAAGGAAACAGACAATACATTTCAAATTTGCTTGTGGGCCGCAGGTCACAGGGAGACTTTTAACCAGAGGGTCCAAACATTCCCCCAACATTAGGAGGTCGCTCGCACATCTTTTTACAGAGCCTGCTCAGGTCCACTCCTCCGCCATGGCCACTGCTGGGGGGCCCTCTCTCTTACTAAAACCCAAGAGGCTACATCTGAGCACAGACCACTTATATATCCAGCCACCCTCACCCTCACACCGGGGATCACTCCACCCCCATACCAACCTCTGTCCTTATCTCCAGCCTCTACAGAGTCATTATTACGCCACACAATGGAGGACTTTCCAGTCTCCCCGGCGGTTTCTCTCCTCTATTCAGCCAGAGGTGCACAACCCCAGTCCTCCAATTCAGGAATCTCTCCTCAATACTGCAGACTTGTTCATTACATTTTCTAATCTCTTAGAGAGGGGTCTGGCGAACACTGCCATGAAAATCACTGGAGACATAACAGCAGACTTTCACAATCTCCGTTCCAGAATGGATGCTATCGAACAGAAATTGGACTTTACTGTGGCCAGAACAAACCAAAACTCTGATCATGTACAAGTTCTGCAAGACCAACTGGACACCGCCCTAGCAAGAATAGACGACCTTGAAAACAGGTCGAGACAATACAACTTTAGGGTGCGGGGCCTACCAGAATCTATCTCTGAAGTCATCCCAGCCATGCAGGACCTGCTTCAATCCATAATCCCCAATGTGCCTAAACACAGGCTAGAGTTGGTCAGAGCCCTGGGTCCCCCAAAAAAAGATGGTTCCCCAAGGGACATCATAGTCAAACTGCATATTTATACCATCAAAGAGAAAATACTGAGGACATCCCGAACCAACACATCTATCTCCTGTATGGGGCTCCAAGTCCAGATCTTTGCAGACTGACTACTATCCAAGAGAGGAGGGCCCTTAAACCGCTCCTCCAAGTTCTACAACAAGAAGAGCTTAAGTACTGGTGGGCCTTTCCTTTTGCTGTCAAATTAATTTTTAAAAGGAAAATGTTCACTTTCTTGACCCTAGCGGAGGGGGAAAAACTCCTCCTGTATCTCAAATTAATCTCCCAAGAAGCACCAATGGATCTTTCTGACCCAGCTGGCCCCTATGCAAAGAGACTGCTCCCCTCTAGTCCAGTCTCCCCCCTCCGGTCCAAGTCTAAAAGCAAGAAAGCTAAAGACAACAGACCTCCATAACCCCTCACTAGATCGGGTTGGATTTCTTACTTGGCTCGTGCTTCCCCCTTGGATTTGGAACTGGGTTGCATGCACTCATGGGAAGGCTGTGAAACTGGGGCTACTCTGCTCCTTTCCTTTGTTCATTTGCACGCAGTTGTTATTGGAATGTATCTAATTTAGTTCTTTGGGATTTTTCAGTGAACAATTTAGTTTAGCGCTCTATGTGGAATGAGATTTCAATTCTCTACTTTTTACCCACAAGTTTAGGATGCAAGTCCCTCGCTCCTGGCTGGGAGCTTAGAGAGACCCCTCACCTAATCTGCTGATGGGGACACTGAAAGCACACAATATTCTTACATGTTCTGGTTTATGTTAAGATAGAGTTGAGCCTAGGGGCAACCTGGCCGGGGTAGGTCCCCATGCGCCTCCACTTACCCCCAGGACTTCCACGGAACTCCTTGGGATAAGTTGTCTGCCCCTGATGGGTCAGATAATTGTTCATTTCATATGTTCTGCTATTGATTTGCTCCCTCGTAAGAGGGAAGGGGTCGTGGGTAGGAGGAGGTCCTCTCCCTCTATGGCGCCACCCCACTAGCTTCATATAGGAGTAAATGTATTAGTCGTGGTTTTTTCTTCTTTGCTTCCTCTTTCCTCCTTTTCTCCTCTTTGAAAAAGCACCTAACCTTCCTCTCTGTTATAGATGCTCTCAGGTCGGCCAGTTGTGATATGAGGTTCCACGGACGCACTACGGAATCGGTACCTCGGACACCCCCAGCTTCGAATACAGTTGGAGCCGTGAGTGGACCTTAGGTTGCCGGGGACTCCCCCCCACATCCTCAGTTCCTTTGGACCCTTGGAGTATAGTGTTGACCGGCTGGACTCTCGTAGATATTGTCTCTCCTTCCAATCCACGAAAAAGTTTCTCCTCTTTTCCTCCTTTCTCCTTCGTTTCTTCTTTTT
>BLSH010364086.1:36551-48155 GCA_018402905.1 Glandirana rugosa | reverse complement strand
GATTGGAGTGAGCCAAGAAACGGGCCAAACCCTTATTGACTTTATTTTCGATCTAACCACTAGTCAAGTTCCAAGAATTACATAACTTTTCTGCCTGGTTTATCCCACTCTCTTAGCTCGTCTTGAAAAACATCATATCCAACCCCTCTGGTAGACTAGGTCCTGGGCTTAAACAAAAAAACAAAAAAAGTTTTCTAAAATAAAGTCTATATTGTACTTTTCCATGTCATGTCGTCATGTATCTTTTCGTTTGTTCCTATGTTACATGTTCGTTCCAATGGTCCCGACTGTCCCACTGTCCCGAGAGTTTACGATTTGGGTTGTCATATCGGGTCCTGGATCAGATGGTCTCCCCAACCTATACTACAAAAAGTTCTGCTCGATTCTCTCACCCTATTTGGTCCGTCTTTTCAATACATTAAGAACCTTGAACTGATCACCAATCTAGCTTTTATTTCAGTTATTCCCAAACCGGGCAAAGAACCGAGTGAGGTTAGTAGTTACAGGCCGATCTCTTTACTTAATAATGACCTAAAGATAATGACAAAAATCTTAGCTAACCGCCTAGCCTCATTTATCGGGAATTACATACACAAGGACCAGGTCGGTTTTATACCAGGCAGACAGGGACCGGACCAGGTGAGGAGGGCAATTAATATCATGACTCTAATGAACTCACGCTGGGATGGGGGCTCATCTCAGGAAGGCTATATACTATCTATAGATCCCCATAAGGCGTTCGACACAGTGTCATGGCAGTATATGTTCTCAATTCTTGGAAAGTGGGGATTTGGCCCTAACTTCTTAGGAACCCTGAAAGCTTTATTCTCATGTCCCAGAGCACAAGTAAGGTTCCAAGGTCAGTACTCAGACCCATTCCCTATAGAAAAAGGCACCAGACGGGGATGCCCTTTATCCCCAGTTCTTTTCGCAATAGTGATTGAAACTCTTGCTATTGGGTAAAGACGAAATCCAGACATAAAGGAAGTCAAGTGCGGGCAAACAATTCATAAGTGCGCTTTATTTGCTGACAACGTCCTTCTATTCATTACATCCCCCTGATATCTACCCCGAATGTCCTCCACTTTCTCAATGAATTTAGTCGAGTCTCCGGCCTACATGTAAACATGACCAAATCAATGACAATGAATGTAAACACACCCACCACGACAGTGGACCAATTAAAAACCGCATGCCGTTTTTGTGGAATGAGTCTCACATTCCTTATTTAGGCATTCATCTCGATAACCAAAGCGCAATTAGAGCCGCTTCAGAAAGCAATTAACAAATTCATATAGGGAAGCAAGGTCTACCGCTTCTCCAAACATATACTACCTAGACCCAAAAAGAAAGGAGGCCTGGGCCTGCCTAATCTATGGTGGTACTACCAGGTGGCACAAATGGCCCAATTCTCTATTGTTTACTCTAATGGCCCCAAACCGGACTGGTTAGCAATAGAGAGGCAGGCTATTCCAAGACACACACCGGACTACCTTATATGGTGCTCGCCTAGTTTACATCCCCGATCCTTTCCCCAATGCTATCACATTCCATCGCTCTATGCGACAAGATCAATAAATTGAATAAAATCACCTCCCCTTGGCGTCCACTATCCCAATTATTCAATAATCCTCACTTACCTCCAGGTGAAGATATCAAGGCCTTCAGTTGATGGTTCAACAAAGGCTTATTTCGAATTGGACATTCTTGCAATTCCAATGGGCCCCTTTCACACAAACTTTGTGTGAACAAACTGGAGATGCCACCCACTGAAATCTTTCGCTTTCACCAGCTGTCACAATTTCTAAAATCTATGTGGTCTGACAAATCCAAGCCGCTATTGGTAACCCCATGTGAGCAATGGTGCTCCCAAATAATGGACATGAGGGGGGCATATCATTGATATATTCGGGTCTGGCAGAACCCACAGCAAAGACACCCTACATGCTCGCATGGGAAAAGGATCTGGAGATTGAGTGGGATCTGGACACCTGACATCGAACATTCTTCAAATCATTTAAAGGAATTAACAATGTGTCGCTAATTGAGGCCAATATAAAAATATTATGGAGACGGTATCTAGTGCCTATACGTCTAGCTAAGATGTATCCCACCACTTTCAATCTTTGTTTTAGAGACTGTGGACACCAGGGTACCATTTTACATATATTGTGTGCCCCAGGATTAGAAAATTCTGGAACTATATCTTTTATTTAATTCGTAAAGTTACAGGATTAGCTATACATCAGAATCCCTTGGTGGCACTCCTTAATCAGAATATCCCTGAGATCCCCAAGTGCTCCCAATCCCTCATTACATTGATCCTGTTGGGGACTAAACTGACAATTACTAAGGCCTGGAAAACTATGTCTGTCCACCTCCAAACAGGCAAAAAAAAAGATATTGTGGATAATGACTCAGAGAAAGTTGAGGATGCTATCCAAGATTCCTTAGGCAAATTTTTGGGCACGTGGGAACCCTGGGCCAAATATGTTGGCATTCCCTTATGAGATATAAAACTAACATCATATCTTTCTGACTCTCTCGGAGGAGTGGGAGATTCGTCTGGACATCCCCATCCCATTACTACTCTCTCTCTTTCTTGACTTCTTTTCTTCCCCTACCCTTGGATGGCAGACCACTGCATCTCTCATCTATGCATGTATATATTATTTTGATTTCAAGATATAGAGGATGTGAATTTCTCTAATCCAAGCTCATGGGGCTGATAGAATACATTAGCTCTTATGCTTGGAATATCCACGGGAATAGCGCGCTGGCCACAGCTGGCTTGGGGTGACCAGTCTGCCCTTCTGTGGTTCCACAGTTCAGACACAGCAGAGCAGAATACTTGGACTAGCTAATTCTATCCCTACTTATTGTTTTGCTATTTGGGTTAGAGACCAGATCATGAGTCTTCACACCTGGTTACTCTATAGACTCGGGGCAATGAGAGTTTATGGACATTCTGGCTGGTTTCAGCTACCCCACCAAATTCTGTTTCATCTGCACAGTTGATTTGCATATCCCTCACTCCTGTGATATTCTATACTCATATAGTTAGTATAACTCTTGTTTTTATTCTATACATGCTATGCGGTATTTGAGGCATATGTATACTGTATTTTTGTTAAAATTTGAATAAAAATGATTAAAACTAAAAGGTGTTAATGGGGGACCCCACAAAAAATGTTGTGGGGTTCCCCCTAAAGGCACATTACAGAACCTTATCCATGATGAGGTTCAGTGCCATAAAAAGGCATGGGTTTCACCCGCAAATTCTATGCATTTTAAGGGAGAATCCTGTGTAAAAATCAAAAAAGGGCATGTCCCTACAAAATCCTTACCAGATCCTCGTGTGAGCATCCTTCAAGTGTGTGGCCCCTGTTCTGATCCATACCAGGCCACATTCTCATAGCATGAGGGGATGTTCCTCTGGCAAAGCACCTGGTTCCCATGTTGCTGAGGACAAAAAACACACACAGTTTTTGCTAAGTCTGTTTACATAAAAAAAAAAAAAGGCACACAATGTACATTCTCTGTCAATCATGTCATCCAGTAATGCTGATCCTCATCAGTCACAATGAACCCATGCCAAATCCAATGATCCTCCCAGCCAAAATAAAAAACTTGTCAACACGATCCTCTCATGACAACTGCTCACCCTTGAATGATAGCTCTGGTGGAGGACGGTTATAAACAAAGGGCCTGAAGCTCTCCCAAATGAATTCACTGATCAAATATGGAAAAACAAGGGGCACTATGTACCTTTTACTTATTCACATGAGGAGAAATATCTGGGTTCCCCAGTATTGTAAGATTTCCAGATTCTGATAAGCCCTCTGCCTTCATACTTCCACAACCACTGGGCCAGGTTCCCTCCAATGTTGAGGGCATGAGGCTTGGGTGGGTTCAGGAGGAGGGCTCCCTCCTTGCCTCCCTCTTTCCTTGCCTACCAGGCTTAATGCTCAAAAAGGATTTGTTATGGACTTTTGAGGGGGCCTCTTTTGTATTCTTGATTTTTGCTCCCTCAACATCCTTATCAGACCCAAAGGGACTCCGTGCTGTTTTTGCACGGGTTCTCCTTTAATATTATATACCACACAGGGAAGGCCTAATAACAATTGTGTGTGTGTGTGGGGGGGGGGGGGGCATACCATTTCTTTTAAACTACAGTATCACCAGCCACTTTGAATGGCTCAAGAATGCCCAGCCAGCCAGCAAGTGGATGGGGCCAGGTGATGTCACTGGTTGCTAAGGATATGGTGGATTCTGTCACCTACAGCTTCCTTAACAACCATTGACAGTGGTAGAATGAAACTGTCATATATTCAGTAGTGGTGGGAGAAATGGGCTAAAAGTCCAGCATTCATAGGAATATTCCCAACAAGTAAAATTTAGTCTGAATTTGTGTTTTGACCTAAGTGGGAGCTCATCCTTTAATGTCATGCCTTACTATACCTTTCATCCAAACCACTGTTGCCATTGTTTTAGTGAGCTATTCATTTTCCCCTTCTAATAACCCCAGCATTATGCCGCATGCTGAGGATGCATTAGTAAGCAGGACCAATCCCTATGGCTCTAATTAATCAAATTCATATTTGTTATTATTGCATTGGTGAATATAAATGGAATTCACTCTGATTTATACAAAAGCAAAGAAAGCAGAATTATGGATATTTTTTGAAATTACACAAACTATGTGAAGCAAAGTCTAAATTATTGTGGAACAAGACCTTTTTGGAAAATACACTGGTTATACCATTTTAATAATTTTCCTTGGGGATAATAAAGTATTCTGGATCTGAATTGTCCACATGCATTAAGTGTCCAAGTGTTTCCCAGCATTAGAAATGTAGTTCTGGAGTGCGCATGCGCCAGTCCTCCGACATGGACGTGTGAGCTCGGAGCTCCGACCCGCTCCGTCCTAGAAGCCCGCCAGAAGCCTCAAGAGGGGTCGGCTGCCCCACAGCAGGGAGGCCCCCAGCGGCAGACATCCAGGTGGAGATCACCCGGGGCCCCGTGGCTCCCCTTGGAAGGAGACGCCCGCCCAGCCAGGTGCGGCCACCAGGTGAGGCCGCGGCTGTGGCCTAGATGCACGCTACACCCTGCCATTCATCTGAGCCTACGTGGGGATCCCGGACACTGCAGCAATCAGACCGTGGCCTTGACCCCAGAGGGTCCCCTTCTCCCTCAGGTGATCATTCCAATTAAACAAGACCTTGGGTGAGTGTCACCAGGCCCACAGATTGCAGGGGCATTCAGGGCAGGAGCCTCTATACAGAAGTGGGGAGGCGGCAGCTCTTACAGCCACTTCTCTGTACCCTCCCTGATGGCCATCTTTGCTGTCCCCCTCTCTAATCCTCTCCTTCCCACCCCTGGATTCCTGAAATCCCCGCTTGCTGTCCACAGCGGGTCTAGACAGTCTTTCTGCCCCTATTCTTTCAGGCAGAGCGGGCCACCCTCAAGGTACTTTCCTAATGTAAACTGCTGCGGCCTGGAGGGACTTGTCCAAACACTCGGGCTTCAGGGGTCAGACTCATGAAACCTCTCCCCTGCCCCCCAAGACCCAGCCTGTTCATAAGGACAATTCTGAGGACATGGAGGCCGGGACAGAGGGAGGCTCACAAATTCTTACTAACCCAGGAACCTCCACCTCGGAGCCCAACAATCCCCAGATCCTTTCCCCAGCCTCTACGATATCCCTCCTGCAGAGGACCTTGGATGAGATGTTCGCTTCCACTTCAGGGGTCCAGGTCCCTAACCCGGGCTCCCAGGGGATATTGGGATCACCTGCACCGCTGCTGCATGCTGACTTGAGGTTCATAATGGAATCCTTCTCCAAAATGCTCTCTAAGTGTCTGGCACAGACTGCCTCCCAAATCACTTCTACTATCCAAACAGAACTCCAAAAAACTTGGGGTCCAGGATTGATGCCATTGAAACAAAAAACTGATCAAACAATCGCTAGAGCGAACCAAAATACATCCAAGACCTTCATGACCAATTGGATACAGCCCTCTCCAAAATTGAGGACCTTGAGAACCGTTCATGTAGATACAATTTTCGAATCCGGGGGCTTCTGGAATCCATCACAGATGTATCAGATGCCATCAAATCCCTCATCAAGGATCTTGTTACCAATATTCTGGAACACAGGTTGGAATTGTATAGGGCTCACAGGGCCCTCCCTTGCTCAAAATTTTAACTCAAAAATCCATTAAATACTGGTGGTCCTTCCCATTTCGCCTCTCCTTCTCCTACAAAGGCAAAAAGTATGGCTTCAGTACCTTCCCAGAGGGTGAAAACCTTCTGATCAAGCTGAAGTTTATCTCTCTGGACCCGTCCTCCACCCTCCAACCCAAAAGTGCAGGCTCCTCTAAAAGTCCCTCTCTGCAGAGCCCCATTCCCCCGGTGTGGAATAACCCTCAGTCTAAGAGGTCCAAGGACTTGCACCCCCCCTGAGAGAAAGAAGACATGCTTGGAGTATTACTCTTAGTTGGTTTGACCCGTCTGTGGATGGTGGGTCTCCCTTCCCCTAAGGGGGAATTGCATCTTGACTGGGGACTCTGTTAATTATTTAAATAGTTGCAGTCATTCCATAGTTTGGTTCTGTTGTGTTATCAAGTGTAGGGGCTCCTCCCCGCGCCTGGTGGGAGGAGGGACTCTCGGGTTGGCTCTGGTCCTGGAGTCCGGCACCGTTCCACCTGGGCCCGCTGTATTTGCGGGGCGGTCTGGGTGGGGCGGGCCGGACCCGAGTTTGACTGCGGTTCTTAGTGTGGATCCGCTGGGGATCCAACAATCACGAGATCCTGGGTTTCATTTCAAGTTTTTAGACTACTCATCATTAGGGCGCTAGTTTTACTGTTATTATATTATTGTTTTTGAAGCCGCTGAAGGGCTATTTTGGCTTCCTTTCCCATTTGACGAGTGGCTCTCGGGGGATTGGGGGATGGCCTTTTTTGGGGCCCCCCTCTCCCCCCCATTCTCCTGCTCCTAGGCCCTGCCCCCTGCTGGGGGTTGTGGGGCTCCTCTGTCCTGGAGAGGTTATGGTGTATTTCCTTGCGGGGCTAGACCCGTTTTAGGTTTTGTATTGGGCTGTGTTAAGGGCGGGGTGGTGGACATGCTCCTCCCTCTGCCTCTGGGCACCATTGAATTGTTTTCCCGGTATCAGATGTGGTTCTGCCATTGAGGCAGACACACCTACGTTGTTCTCGAGGCATGGGGACTAGTTGTCTGGCCCCCATCCCCCAGACACGGATGAGATTGACGCTGATCGTCCTTCTCTCCCCTTGTTTGCTTTCTCTGATACTTGTATCTTATCTTCTCTCTACTTTTTTTCTTTTCCCCTTTACCCTTCTCAGGCATTAGGAAAGCAGCCTATCCATGGACGTATGAGGTACCCAGGCTCTTGCTCCTTAGGTGTCCTTCATCTATCCATTTCATGGTCGGGTGAGTCAACCCACAGTGATGCATATAACTCCTCTAGGCAACCATGACACCCTCTCTTGATCCCCCGGTAATCTTGAAATTAGCGTCTCACAATGCCCAGGGTCTAAACTCCCCCTTAAAATGCAGAAAATACTTTCAGGCCACCCACTCTCAGCATCTGGAGGTCCTCCTCCTGCAGGAAACCCACTTCCCCAGTCATTTCAACCTGAAATGTTTACACGCAAAATACCCGCAATTCTTTTTGGTAAATGCCCCAGATAAAAAGAGGGGTGGGAATATTCTTTTCCAAAGGAGCTGGGTTCCAATCCCAACAGGTTATCAGAGACCCAGAAGGTAGATTTATCTTGCTTGTGGGGGAACTTAGGGGTCACCTTTTCACACTTGTCTCATATTACTCAACCAGGGTCAAGTCCAATTTTTCCGGTCCATCCTGGGCTCTCTTTCCCCTTATTTTGAGGGGACTGTGATCCTAGGGGGAGAATCCAATACAGCTTTGGATCACATGCTGGACAAATCAAGGGCGGATCGGACCCGTCTCCTTCAGCCCCTGAAATGGAGCTTGAAGATTGCTAAGCTTCTTTCCTCATTGGGTTTAGTGGATGTATGGAGGATTTTTATGGGAGCGTCATCAATTCCTCTAGTCTCCAAGTCATTTATTAGGGACACACCTCTATCCGACCACTCGATGGTAATTGTACAGTTGGAGGTTGGGCAGAGACCCCAATGGCATCTGAGGCAATCTATCTTTAATAACCCAGTTCACAGTACAATATTAGGGGAAGACCTCAAAGAATACTTCAGGCTAAATTTGAGCCCCGAAGTCTCTCCAATGAACCTATGGGCTGCCCACAAAACAGTAATACGGGGTAAGTTTATACACCTCTCCGCTAAACTTAAGAAGGAAAGGAGAAGTGACCTAGAAATGTTGGAGCGGGATATCTTTTAACTCGCTAAGGTTCACAGAAAAAATCCTTCCCCGCAATCTCGCTCCCAGCTTGAAGCAAGCAGGGCAGCCTTAAATCTCGCCCTGACTACCCAAGCGGAAAAGCAGACACAATGGACTAGCGCCAACTTTTATATTCAAAAAGTTCATATAGGACCCAAATTAGCCTCTAGACTTTCTCCAAAATTCCGATCATTAATTTTTCCTAAAGTGAAAGACTCCTCGGGGACCCTTACTCAAAACCCTCACAGGATCATGGCAACACTGCTTAAAATTTTTTTTTTTCCATAAGAGTTTTATTGAAAGAAGGTTTGAGTTTACAAAATCTTGCACAGCATACAGTCACATATCCAGATAAAACATCTGGTGTTACAATACATACTCATATATTCTCAACATAGACCATATCGGAATAAGTAGGTAGGTCTTGTACCAAATGAGACTTCGTCAACAGAGAGTATAAGTTCCACATTATCTGGTGGGGAGAGAGGTCACACATTGTACCTTATGATTGACAAGGGGAATTACTGATGCCGTGAGCATAGAGTCCACGGATGTGTCGCCGAGCATCTTCTGTGACGCTCATTACAAAAAGTCGAACTATCTTTTTGCTACTTAGGGTGTATTCTTGGGCAAGTAAATTCCGGCTTCCACCCCTCTGGGGGAGGGGGGGCTAGAGGGTGTTGATCTACAGGGTTGCGTCTGACATATGGGGAGGAGGCAGGAGGGGGGGAGATGATCCTCGGCCAGAGCTGGAGGGTGAGTCGAAGGAGGGGGTGATAATCACCTACTACCCTCCTTCGAGGTGGGCCTCCCTCTCCGACACAGGGGATGGGGGGGGAGTTAGTGGTGTATGTCTTGTACAACTATGCGGTCAGGGTAAGTTGGGTCTGGTATTCTTGGGAATTTTTAAAGGTGATCCACGGCTCCCATGTCACTATGAATTGTGTGGGGTTGTCTTGGGCGATACAAATCAATTCTTCTATTTCCGCTACCCTATTGACTCTGTGGAACCAATCTTTCAACCTGGGTATGTCAGTGGATCTCCAATGTACTGGAATGCACATCCGTGCGGCATTGAGGTGTATGGCTAGAGATTTTTTATAGCATTTGGTCTGTGTTTTAGTCAGGTGGAGCAGAAATTGCCCCGGTGTAAAGTCAATCGGAATTGAGGAGACTTGTGAGATTATTTTATGTACCTTCCTCCAGTATGGCTGAAGGGACATACAGTCCCACCACACATGGAGGAAGGTGCCTCTTTCCTGTCTGCACCTCCAACATTGATCAGGGACAGTTGGGGAGAATTTGTGAACAACCTCAGGGGTTCTGTACCAGTGAGATTTTAGCTTGTAACCGTTCTCCTGAACCGAGACGTTTTTAGACCCTTTGTGTATGAAAAAGTTTAATTTGTCCCAGCTTCTGTTTGTAATGTCCGATCCCAGAGCTGTTTCCCAATAGGATCGCTCTGATTTCGTGGCCTTCAGGGGGTCATCGAGCATTGAAGCGTACAGGAGGGAGATCACATGGCTTTGGGGCGTCTCGTCAGCACAGGCTGACTCAAAGGTTGTCAGGTTTCGCGTCAGGTCCCCTTTACGCGCCAGGTTCATAATGTAGTGTCAGATCTGGATGTATGCCCAGAATGGAATTTGGCCCGTGTCAGAGTGTTCCGCTAGCTCTGCTTGTGTCATTAGTCGTCCGCCTCTATGGACATGTTTAGCTAGGAGATCTCGGTGTGGCCATTCCATCCGCAGAAATGTCTGGGAGAGCCCTGGGGTAAAGTCAGGGTTGTGTTTAATAGGAGTAAGTGGACCTATGCGGGCTGAGATGGAGTATGTGGAACAGGCTCTGTCAAAGGCTTGGAGAGTGGGGCCGATTGTTGGGTGATCCGGGATCCTCTGTGTGAAGGATCTCTCTCGCAGCCAGGGAGACTTGCTTAAGTTGGTGTCTGCTATCAGCTCTTCCAGCTGTACCCAGCTCTTTCGGCTGGCGTGGGCATTCCAGTCGACGATGCGAGCTAGATGTGCCGCCCAATAATACTTCTGTATGTCTCGGAGTCCAATACCTCCCTTGAGCTTAGGTAGGATTAGTCTATTCCATCCTATTCTTGCTGATTTATTTTGCCATATAAATGTCCTACAGATGGATCTGTACATGGCAAAGAAGGAGGGGGGTAGGCGTATCGGGACGGCTTGTAGTTTATATAAGAGGCGGGGAAGCACCGTCATTTTAATGACGGACGCTCTCCCGAACCATGAAATTTGGGATTTCCCCCATCTAAGGGTGTCTTGTTTGATAGCCTGCAGTTCCTTCAAGAAGTTTTTCTGGTAGAGCTCTGACTGGTTTGCTGGTAGTTGGATACCCAGGTAAGGGATTGCATCACTCTGCCAGCGAAATGGGAATTTTCTTGGCACTGTTTCGCTAAAGTCGGTGGCAGGGTGACGTTTAGTGCAAAGGATTTTGAGTAGTTAAGTTTTAGATTTGAAATGTCTGAATTTTTCAAAAATTTGCAGTAGGTTGGGCAGAGTTGTTAATGGGGCAGAAAGGAAGAGTAGGATGTCGTCTGCAAAGGCCGCAATCTTATATTCTCGGTCCCGGACCTTCACCCCTTTAATGTCAGGGTTGGCTCTTATGCAACGCAGCAGGGGTTCAAGTGTGAGGATGTATAGCAAGGGGGATAGAGGGCAACCCTGTCTAGTACCGTTGTGGATGGAGAAGGCGTCCGACAGGTGGCCATTGACTTTCACCCTAGCGCTAGGGTTCGCGTAGAGTGACATGATTAATGCGAGCATGCGGGGTCCAAGTCCCACGGAGTGTAGGACCGCCTCCATGTAGTCCCAGGCCACTCTGTCGAACGCCTTCTCCGCGTCCACCGACAGAAAGAATCCCTCTTGTTTACGCGATGAGAGCCAGTACTGAAGGTTCAGTGCTTTTACGGTATTGTCTCTGGCCTCTCGCCCAGGGACAAACCCTGTTTGGTCTAAGTGAATCCAGGATGGTATATGTTCCGATAGTCGCGTCGCCAGGATTTTAGCGAAAAGTTTGACATCAGTATTTAAAAGTGAGATGGGACGGTAGCTAGATACGTTTGTGAGGAATTCGTGGTGTAGATTGTTGAGAGGGGTGGAGAACCTTCGTATGTATCGTCAGCATGGATTCCTTCTCTTTCTGGGGTGTTTGCATAGATCGATGGCAGGGTAGAGTGAAAATTT
>BLSH010364086.1:12977-28515 GCA_018402905.1 Glandirana rugosa | reverse complement strand
AAAAAAAAAAGGACAATCTTATTAAAAATAACCAAAAGGTTTTTATGTTTCTCGTGAAATTATCCTGATTTGTATATGCTCTTGGTAAGGCCTCCCCTTACTCACTGTTTAAAGTGCTCTTTGTATTTTTGGAAAACCAATAAAAATTATTCTAACAGGAAAAAAAAAAAGAAATGTTGTTCTAGAATTTAAATCTAGAAGGAAAGAAAATGTCATGTTTTTGTTAAAAATATTAAAAATCGTGAATATGTGAGTATTAAAGAAAGAGTTAAAGGCATATTAAAGTCTTGCTTTTTTGTTTGAAAATTACAAACATGTTGTACATACCTGCTCTGTGCAGTGGTTTTTCACAGAGTAGCCCAGATCCTCCTCTTCTTGGGTCTCTGGCCGGTGCTCCTGGCCCCTTCCTCCTGCCGGATGCCCCCAAAGCAAGCAGCTTGCTATGTGGGGGAACTGGAGCCAAGGCTCTGTGTGTCCATTCAGAAGCTGAGGGTCGGCCCCACACCGCCCTCTCCTCATTGGCTCACTGACTTTGAATGACAGCAGCGGGAGCAAATGACACTACATTTATTACATGTTCCACCAGTGCAATTCACCACCTCCCAATATAGCTTCTTACCTCTATGTCTGACCCCCACAAGAGTAAGATCAAACAGTGCTTTCCCAGTGATCTGGGTCACAATCCTCCAGCAATCTCTCAATGCATCAAGAAATCTTCCTGCATGCCACTCTATCACTCCAATCAGACTCTGACCAATTCACGAAAAAATAAGAAATATACCTCTCATGGTGTAGTCTTAAAATAAAAACTTAGCTTTTATTAAAAAGGAAGAAAAACTACTCACATTTTGGAAGCCCATAGCAATTATCCACAGAGTTTAGATGTTAAAATGTTTAAGATTAAAAACTGCCCATTAAACAGCAACTTTGGAGAAAATAGTGTATAGGGATTGTAACTCGTCAAGACCCATAACAAGGTCAAAGGCAGGGAACATGAAACGATTGATGATGATGATTGTGTAAGAATGATTTTGACTTTTTATGCTCAATCAAGTCATTTGAGAAAGACCTTAAGTAAACCTTGGTACAGATTTTAAAGGACATTAAATTTTGACCAAGTTTGTCAAAGATACATTCAAAAAAAATATTTCTAGGACATCTTGCGGTAGATACAAAGGTACGCATAAATGTCAGACATGGATTATCCATCCATATTTACAATTGTGGGGCATTGAACAATAGTTTTATGGGCATAGATACCTATCTAGTTGGATTTGACACTATATTTAATTATAAGTTTGTGATTCCATATACTGTACATAACATCCATCACTTAGTGTGTTGTCTAATACTAAAAACGTCTGGACACTTTTAAAAAGAACAATATGTAGAGAAATTGATGTAAATGTAGATTGTCAGCTCTCAAGCCCAGCTTTAATGCACTGTCTCTCCATGTAGAGTTGAGGTATTTGATTTATCGGTAACCCATGGGAAGTGCAATTCAGCTTTTAAATGTTTTTAACAGTTTTTTTGTCTGGTCTTTTAATTATGGTTTTGTGTTTTTATATATTTTTTCTTTACAGTTGTTTTTATTACAATATAAAGGGAGACAATATTTATGCAAGTTTACAATCTAATAGGGAGGGGCTGGTGGAACAAAAGGTAATAACTGTGCTGAACAAACTGATGGGAGAAATAGATGATTCAATTACCAGCTGAAGGCAGAATAGGCTTCCCTGAAGAGATGCATTTTCAGCGATCATCTAAAAGTGGACAGAGTAAGAGATAGCCAGATTGAGGTAGTGAGTTCCATAGGATGGGAGAGGATCTGGAGAAGTCCTGGAGACAAGAATGGGGGAAGGAGACAAGGAAGCTAGAGAGCAGGAGGTATTGAGAGGAGCAGAGAGGATTGTTTGGGTGATATTTGGAGACAAGTTTCATCATGGAACATCAGCCTGGCCAGCGGGCGCTGGATCAGCAGGCTGGGCAGCAGGCTGTGCAGAAGGCACAGTACCAGCAGGCTGGCAGCAGGCATAGGATCAACAGGCTGGGCAACAGGCAAAGGACCATCAGGCTGGGCAGATGGCACAGGATCAGCAGGCTGGGCAGATGGCACACTATCAGCAGGCTGGACAACAGGCACAGGATCAGCAGGCACCGAAACATCAGGCTGAACAGCGGGCACAGGGTCAGCAGGCATCAGAACATCAGGCAACAGGCAAAAGACACTCAGGCTGGGCAGAGGGCACAGGATCAGCAGGCTGAGCAGCAGGCACAGGATCAGCTGGCTGTGTAGCAGGCACAGGATCAACAGGATGGGCAGCGGGCACAGGATCAACAGGATGGGCAGGCACCAGAACATCAGGCTGGGCAAGAGGCAAAGGAGCATCAGGCTGGGCACTGGATCAGCAGGCTGGGCAGCGGGCACCAGATCAGCAGGTTGGGCAGCAGGCACAGTACCAGCAGGCTGGCAGCAGGCATAGGATCAGCAGTCATTGGAACATCAGGCTGGGTGACAGGCAAAGGACCGTCAGGCTGGGCAGCGGGCGCCAGATCAGCAGGCTAGACAGCAGGCACAGGATCATCAGGCTGGACAGCGGATACAGGATCAGCAGGCTGGACAATGGCATATGATCAAGAGGCTGGACAATGGGCACAGGATAGACAGGCTGAACAGCATGTTCAGGTCTGTCAGACAAGGGCCCAACCCCATTGGCCATCACGGAGGTAGACTGAAGCAGATTGGCTGGTGTGGAGTCAGGTTGGAATAGATCGGCTGGAGTGGAGGCAGGATTAGACAGTGGTATGATTGTATGGGTTGGAAAAAACTTCCATTCTTTTTAGGGTTTAGCTACTGAAGATCTCTAAGTGACTGCAGGGTTGTAAGCAGGAGATGCAGCTGATGGGAGAGAAGAGCGGGAGGAAGGCACAAAAGATGGGGCAGTTGCTAAGGAGGATTTTTGTGGAATAGTTACAGATAGGGGAGAAGAGGTTAAATGGGTTAAAGGCCGGGTAGGTGCAGCAGATGGAAACACGGTACTGATACTTAGTTGGTAGCAGGGTATACTAGACTGCATCTGTGGTTGCTATGGGTGATGGAGGAAGAGAAATCTGAGTAGGCAGGTCTCTGGCAGCAGGAATGGGCTGTTTCAATCTGACTGAGGCTGAGTGCAATATATCTGACCATGCCTGTAGTAAAGGTTGAACAAAATTTTGCTTACACGCATTAAGACACTCCATTAGCACCTGCTGGGAGCATGCTGAATAATGCTCAAAGAAATAAACATCATCCAATAACCACACCAGAGAAATCTACCTAAGCCATACTGAAGGGGGGAGAAACTTTAGGAGTACTGGACAAAGCTAAAACTGCACAAACCTGAATCAAAGGCTGAACATCTCCAAACAACATACTGCCCTGATCAACTAGAGAATGAGCAAGTTGGATACATTCTAAAAGCTGGTCACTAGTCTGCTTCAATATCTGGCAGCAGTAATCATTATCCGCTTTCACCAGCACAGAGAAATAATTAACCTCCTCTGGGTGCATTTTTCCCCAAACAGCAGAACCAAGATGGCTTCCCTGTGCAGCCACTTCTGGTCAGGACTAGGGATGGGCTGAACACCCCTGGGTTCGGTTCGCACCAGAACTTGCAAATAGGCAAAACATTTCTGCAAACAAGCAAACCCTATTAAACTCAATGACACGAACATGAAAAATCAAAAGTGCTAATTTTAAAGGCTTATATGCAAGTTATTGCCATAAAAAGTGTATAGGGACCCGGGCCCTGCCCTAGGGGACATGTATCAATTCAAAAAAGTGTTTAAATCAATTTTTTCAGGAGCAGTGATTTTAATAATGTTTAAAGTGAAAAAATAAAAATGAAATATTCCTTTAAATATCGTGTCTGGGGGGGTCCCCTTAGTCTGCCTATAAAGTGACACATCTGTGTGATATTTAGAACAGTTACAGAGCAAAATTAAATTTGTGAAGGAAAAATTGTCATTTAAAATCGCTTGCAGTTGTAATGTATTGCCGGTTCCTAGCAATATAGATAGAAATCACTGAAAAAAAATAGCATGGGGGCCCCCCTCAAAGTCCGGTATGGTATGGATTTTAAGAGGAACCCCGCGCCATTTTTTTTTTTAAAATGGCGTGGGGGTTCCCCCCAAAGTCCATCCGAGACCCTTGTCTGAGCACGCAGCCTGGCAGGGCAGGAGTAGGGGGAAGAGTGAGCTCTCCCTCTGTTTCAATAGTTTTTATTGTGCTTTAACATGAATATACAAAGCATTAGTACATATTTTGTAAATTGTAATAGATCACATCCAGCTAGGTGCCGTATGTATATGCACCCATCACATACAGAGTGGAAATAATCATCAAATAGTGGGCAAAGGCTCACTTCCATAGTTGTTGGGGGTGAGGGAACCCCACCCCACCAGGCACACCCTATGGGATCAAGGTGTGTCTAGGCATGAGGGGCGACCCACCCCACCTCCCATCCTTACTATGTTTCAATAATATTCATTGAAGATGTAAATTGTACAGCTAGTACAATGTATCAACAATACCATACAGGTAACAAAGAGATGTTATTAATAAAGCTGTAATAGAGACAAAAGAAACATCTAAACCTTAGCCCCATCAGGTGAATCCGGAGGGTTGGGCAGGGGGTTTTTACACCTAAGAAAACAGACTAGACCTAGAGCCACCCCTAATGGGATCAAGCTGCGATCCCGGCTAGCCAGTCATCACCCCTCCCGACCCCCCAGCCCCCCCACCAGGGTCAACGAATAACCAGTAATTATTAAATACCAGAGTCTAAACAACAGATAAAGAACAATTGCAAACCTTAAGTGACTCTGGTTACCAATTTCGGGCAATCAGAAACTCATGTTACTATTTTGCAAAGAGAGTAAAGAGGACAGGGAGAGAAAAAAGAAAAGGTGGGAGTAGGAAGGAGAGGTAAAGTATAGTGCAGACACCTCCGTGAACATCCAACATGGAAGCAAAGTGGTACAGGAGTATAAAAGGTCTATTGGGCGCTCAATACCCAAATAGAAATGTAAGGCTACCCGTTACCCAACAAAGAGACCCCGTGTACCGAGCCCATGGTTCCCAGATTTTATTGAATTGTTGCGATGTGTTCAGGATCTTATGAGAAATCTTTTCTTGGGCCTTGATCCAGGAAATCTTACATTTAGCCTTATGAAATGAGACTGTAGGAGTTTTCCATGCCCGTGAGATTGTTATTTTAGCCCGTATAAGAATGAAAAGAATAAGGGACCGGGAGGTTTTATTGCAGTCAGGGACCATTTGGTTCATGAGAGCTATTGCAGGGTCTTGTGAAACTGGAATACCTGTGACTTTGTGGATCATGTGAAAGATTCTATTCCAATAATTCCAGATCCTGGGGCAGATCCAGAAGATCTGGAGAATGGTCCCCAAGTTCACACAACCCCTGAAGCAGAGGTGATACGCTTGGGGGTAATACTTTGAGAGGCGAGTGGGTATCAAATACCATTGAGTCATAACCTTTAGGCTGGCCTCCCTAAGTATTGTATTGTGGACCCCCCCTTACAAGATCTTTCCAGATTAGAATGCCAGGTTTCCATGTCCCATTCAATGTCGAGGTCTCACTCCCATCCTAGCATAAACTGAGCTTTTTCAGTCTGCTCTGTAAGAGAAGAATATATAAGGGAAATGCCTCCACTCACGTCCCTGGCTGAGGAACACCATTGTTCATAGGGTGTGACGGTCTGAGGGTTTGGAGAGATTGCTTTGATAGAATTCTAGAAAATGTATGATCTGACAGTAGGGTAACCGCTCCTCAGGAGGCATCTTGAGCTCCCTCAAGCAGTGCTGAAGCGAGATGGGACCACTTGCATTGAAGAAGTGCCCAATACTATATAGTCCTTTCTGTACCCACCACTTAAAGGCTTCTATGTTCATACCTGGAGGGAAGAGTGGGTTGTGAAAGAGATGGGAGAGGGGTAGCCAGGGTGATATCAATTTGTTAGTTTTACGCAGGGAATCGCACAAGGCCATTGAGTGAGAAAGGGTAGGCAACATAATTGCCGGTCTGGATTTGGGGGGCCTCCATATCAGGAAGTCTATGGTATTTTTGGGATGGATTGTCTCTCCATATTTATCCAGTCTGCCTTAGCCCCAGAGGTGTAAATAGTGGAGATTTGTGTTCGCTATGCCGCTTGGTAATAATACCATAGGTTGGGAAGCCCTAGGCCTCCCCTGGATTTAGATTGATAGAGGATTTGTTTAGAGAAGCGATGGCCAGATTTCCCCCAAACAAACCGGTTAACTCCGGTTTGTAACTTGGCCAATTGGCTTTTCAACACAGGGATGGGTAGTGAGCGAAACAAGTATAACATGCATGGCAGGAGTGTCATCTTTATAGCGTTAATTTGGCCTAGCCAAGACATTTTATACTGGGCCCATTGGGAAAGGTCAAAATTAAGTTTCCTAAATAGGGGGGATAATTATATTTGTAAAGCAGGTCAAATGACGGGGTAAGCTGAATACCTAGGTAAGGAATGGAGGTGGTCTTCCAGCCGAAGGAAAAGCGTTCCCTCAGGAGGTCTACCACTCTCTGTGGGGTAGATATGTTTAGGGCTAATGTCTTGGACATGTTGACCTGAAGACCGGAAACTTCCCTGAACTCTGAAAGGAGGTGAAATATATTAGGGGTAGATATCAGTGGGGTTGTTATAAAAAGCAGGACGTCATCCGCGAAGAGCGCACACTTATGAGTAAGTGGGCCGCATCGTACTCCATGTATGTTTGGGTTGGTCCGAATCCTTATTGCCAGGATTTCAATCACAAGTACGAATAATAATGGGGAAAGTGGGCACCCCTGTCTTGTTCCTCTTGCTATGGGGAAGGGTTCAGAGAAGTGTCCACATAATTTAATCCTGGCCATCGGGAGTGAATATAGCGATTTCAAGGTGTTGAGGAAATTGGGCCCGAAACCCCATTTTTTAATGACCGCAAAAAGAAATGGCCATGATACGGTATCGAAGGCCTTCTGTAAGTCTAAAGAGAGCAGGAAGCCCTCCTGGGGGGTCCCACCATCCCACCCTGATCTCATAAGGGAGATAATATTGGCCGCCCTCCTAACCTGATCTGGTCCCTGCCCTCCAGGGATGAAACCGACCTGGTCTTTATACACATAGGAGCCTAAGAAGCTGGCCAGCCGATTCCATAGTATTTTAGCCATAATTTTCAGATCCACATTTATCAGGGATATAGGTCTATAGTTGCTAACTTCTCTGGGATCTTTCTATGGTTTTGAAATAACTGAAATGAAGGCCAGGTTTGCATTAGTTTCAATAGGTTTCCCATTTTGCAGAGAATTATAGAACCGGACCAGGTAGGGAGAGAGAGCCTCCTGAAAAGTTTTGTAGTACGGGGAGGAGAATCCATCCGGCCCCGGTGCAGAGCCGGTGCGCAAGTCTTTGATTACCTCTTTGACCTCAGTGTCCGTGAAAGGGGACTCTAAGGCATCCCGATGGGCTTCAGAGAGGGTGGGAAGGGTGGTCTTGTGCAGGAAGTCCTCCAGATTATGAGGAGAATCCAGGTCTTTTTTAGAGTAAAGCTGCTTATAGCAATCAAGAAAAGTGTCCAAAATCTTTTTAGGATTTTGGGACAAATGTCCAGAGGGAGTTTTAATTTTAGGCATGGAATACAAGCGTACCCTAGGGGACAATTTATGAGCGAGGAGGGGGCCAATTTGATCGTATGATAAGTAATTATGACCTCTTGCCCATGCTGCCTGCTTTTCAGAGTTCGAGGCGAGGGCCAGGTTTAGGGCTAGTCTGGTGGCATCTAACGATGCCAAGGAGAGGGCAGTGGGGTTTCTTTTAAGCTGTTTGCTGGCTAAGCAGAATTCCTTTTCAAGATTTAGTACATCTACTTGGCGTCCCATTTGAGACGGGAAGACAGCTGAATGATCTTCCCTCTCAGAACAGCCTTATGGGCTCCCAACAGAATTTCGTGGGTGGTCCCATTCCTATCATTCAGTAGAAAATATTCATGCAGCTCCTTTTCCAGGAGCGTGCGGTGAACCGGGTTAGAGAGGATAGATTCATTCAGTCGCCAGGGTTGTGTACCGTTAGAGGTAGGGGCTCCTTCCAAATGCAATAAGACTAAGGAATGGTCTGACCAGGGGACATCATAGATATCCGCCCATCTGGCAAGATGAATAGAGGATGTGGGAACAAATATATGATCTATTCTGGCATGCGTCCCGTGCAGCGCAGAGAAGTGGGTATAGTCCCTTGCAGATGGATTCATCTCCCTCCAGGGGTCAATTAGGCCTAAAGAATGTAAGAGCCGCACTATACGCAGGCTTTTCTGTGAGGGTTTCCTGAACCGGGGGGCCCCCTAGAGGTTTTGTCCCTGATTTGATCAAACATTATGTTGGAGTCGCCACCCCCCCCTATTATGATCCTCCCTTCGAAATGTGGGGCTAGATGGTTCAGCATTGATGACAAGAAAGAAACTTGTCTGTGATTAGGGGCATAATAAGAGACAAGGGTGTATAGGAACCCATTAATGTGCCCTTTAACTAGAACATATCTCCCTTCTTTATCCCTAATTGTCTGACTATGAATGAAGGGAACCCTTTTAGAGAGAAGGATCGCTACTCCCCTTTTCTTAACTTCCGCATTGGCCATGTAAAAAGTGGGGTATTTATGATGAATATGGGGTGGAGCATAACTATTTGGGAAGTGTGTTTCCTGGATAAAGAGAATATCATACCTTATACGGTTATAGAAGTCAAAGGACTTACGTCTTTTGCTTGGGGAATTCAGCCCCTGAACATTATGTGAGACAATCTTAAAGGTCGCCTTGGGGAGTGTGTCATCAGCCATGGAAGAGAGGGATGAGCCTTGCCTTTGGAGGAACGTGACTTACCCCCTTAGCTTGGACCAAGACCTCAAGACCAAACGAGTCCTCTGGAGCCAGAAGGGTGTAAGGGTTTCGGGATCCAAAATCCACGGAGGCGCCTGCAATAGAAATTAAGTTAATTGGACAGGAAACATAGATAAAGACGAAAAAGGGATAGACGAGGAAGACATGGAAGAGGGAAGGGGCATCAGGATGAAAGTATCCCGGGGGCCCTGTGGGAAGGGCGGAGCTTGTCCAGCCCTTACCCAGGGTTCTAGGCAAGCCAAAGCCCTGTTAGTAGGCAGCTCTGATACGAGCACCTTAACTGAGTTACCTGGAGCAATGAGTACTCCCAGGTTCCTTCAGTAGGAGTGGCACGTTGTCTCTCCCCGGCCAGAGAGACCCTCATAATGCAGTGATAAAGGGTAGAAAGTCCCTCCGGTCGTGGTGAGAAGCGCATATATATGATAACCTGGACGTTAAACTGTATCGAGTTGGCATACATCAACAATAACTGTAAACCTTATGAAACAAAAATACACTTGACATGGAGACCCTGTTTAAGTACACAAAAGAGGTTTAAAGAGGGCCCTAACAGGTTCCCCTCCTCCTCCCCCCATGAAGGGCCAACCGCCCCAGTATCCCCAGGATAGTGGTCAGCTTGTGGTAAACAGTTTGTTAAACAGTCAGTAGCAGAGGAATCACCAGTTCTTGGATCCAATATGAGAGCAGTCGACCTTTAGAACTAAGGAGGCCACCCTGAAGGGATCTTAGTCATTCATATCTAGGGTTAATAGAGTATGTAGAGATCCCCCTGGGGTAAGAGGGGTCCCCCCAAAGCACCTTGCCCCCATGTTGATGGGGCGAAGGGCCTCTTCCCCACAACCCGGGTCGTGGTGGTCTGCCGGCGGGGGGCTTATCGGAGTCTGGAAGGGGGCCCCCAGATCCCGGCCCCCATGTGAATGAGTATTGTACCCCTACCCATTCACCAAAAAAGGAGTGTAGGGGTACAAAAACCTGTAGACAGTTATTGACAAGTCCTTTATTAAAATGTCTTCTTCTTTCTTCCTCCAATCTTCCTCCATCTTCTTCCCCACTTCTTGTTTTGGTCTTCTGCTTATTCTTTCGGTTTTCCTTCACTTATTCCTTCCTCTCGCCATCATCATTTCTTCTTTTTTTATCCGCTGCCGTGCCATCCAGAGGCGATTCCTAGAATGGGTGGTCTTCAGTTTGACAGTTATTTTATAGGTAAGGACGGGACCACCCATTGATGTAAACAGGTGGCCCGCCACTCTGTCACATGACATCAGAAGGGGGCGGAGTCACTCAGCTACGCCACATTGCCTATAAAATAACTGTCAAACTGAAGACCGCCCATTCTGGGAGTCACCTCTGATCCACAGTGGTAGCGGCGGTGGAGGAAGAAGAAGACAGAGAGGCGGAAGACCGAAAGAAGGAGAAAACCAGAAGATGCAGGGAAGGAGAAGATGGAGGACTGGAGGAAGAAGGAAAAAGAAGCATGGGAGGAAGAATACATTTTTAATAAAGGACTTGTCAAAAACTGCCTACTGTTTTTTGTAACACTACACTCCTTTTTTGGTGAAGGGGTAGGGGTACAATGTACCCCATACTCATTCACATGGGTGGGCAGGATCTGGGGGCCCCCTTGTTAAACGGGGCTTCCAGATTTCGATAAGCCCCTGCCTGCAGACCCTGACAACCACCAGCCAGGGGTGTTGGGAAGAGGCCCTTGTCCTAAAAAAATGGGGATAAGGTGTTTTGGGGGGATCCCAAAGCACCCTTCCCATGTTGAGGGCATGTGGCCTGGTATGGTTCAGGAGGGAGGGCACTCACTTGTCTCCCCGTTCTTGACCTGCCAGGTTGCATGCTCGGAGAAGGGTCTGGTATGGATTTTGGGGACCCCCACGCCATATTTTTTTAAATTTTGGCCCGGGGTTCCGCTTAGCCATTTCAATACACTGTGTTATATATACTACACTTGCTGTACCAAATACTCTGAACTGTATTATATATACTACATGTACTGCACTCTATAAGATGGTATCTTGTTGGGTGCAGGAACGGGCCCAATTTATTTAGAAAATTGTCAGGTGCAGAAAAATTGGGCCTTGGGTGTTGGTGGTGGCAGAACACTATAACCTCTCACAGTTACTCTTGTTGGGTGCAGGAACAGGCCCTGCAGTTGTAAATTATTTTAAAAATTATAATAACATGCCACAGGCAAACAGGTGCAGAAAAATTGGGCCTTGGGTATTGGTGGTGCCCTAAACCCAAAATATTGTTGAAAGCTAGCATCATCAGGATTGAGGAGGAATAGGATAGGCAGCATAGACAGTCTTCAAGGGATCCCATATACATAGCAAATTCAATAGTTGCATTAGCATCAAGGACTTGATAGCTGCTGATCCAGCACTGATTCATTTTTTATAAATGTGAGCCTATCAACCGAGTCTATTGACAAGCACACTCTTTGATCCATTACAAACCCTCCAGCAGCACTAAATGTCCATTCAGAAAGCACGTTGGATGCAGGACAGACCAGTAGCTCAATTGCATATTAAGCAAGTTCCAGCCAGTGGTCCATCCCCAAGACCCAGCAAGTGGATGCTCATTTGGAAAGGTCTCCAAGTCTGCTTTTGTCCCTAGATATACCATATAATGCAGATGATGATGATGGTTGCTTGAACCTATCAGCCCTGGGTGCTGAGGACTGAAGAATTGTTTAAAGACATCGGTCAGCCAGACACCTCCTCCACTGCCCTTCCTCTGACGGAAGGAAGCCTTAGAAACATGGTGTCCCGCACAAGGAAATAGTAACCCCAATAAAGTCAATAGGATGCCAATGTCAAAAATCAAAAGTGCCCATTTTGAAGGCTTATATGCAAGTAATTGGGCATACAGTGGTTATAGAGATCCAGGTCTTGCCCTGGGGGACATGTATGAATGAAAAAAACGTTTGTGAAAAACGTAATTTTTAAATGAGCAGTGATTTATTTTTAAAGTGAAAGCAAAAAAAAATAAAAAATATGAAAAATTGCTTCCAATATAGTGCCTGGAGGGTCCCCTTAGCCTACATATAAAGTGGCAGATCTGTACCATATCTAGAATCTGCTGCAGCAATAATTGCATTTATAAAGCCAGCAAAAATGACATTTTCCCTGCAAGCTGCCATTATTTTGTTCAGCAACAGCTGGGGAACCAGTGTGTATGATGAGAACACATTGTAGTGCACTGGGAACAAGATTAGAGATTTTTTGGATACATTCTGGTGCCACTTTGACTTTGGAATAACCTGTGCAGAAAAAATTGGGCTTTGGTTGTCGGTGGCGCCTTCACACCATAACCCTATAGAGATGCTCTTCATAAGGGCAAGAAGTGGCCTTTCTGTAAAAAAACTGCAATGATTTGCACCTGTCAAACGGGTGCAGAAAAGTTACTCTTTGGGTATCACTGGCACCTTCCCACCATAACCCTATAGAGGTGCTCTTGATGAAGGCAAAAAAAATAGCAATGACATGCACCTGTCAAACAGGTGCTGAAAAATTGGTCTTTGGTTGTTAATTCTGCCCATGAAACCTTTACCAAAAACATTCTTCCAAGATGAAATGATTGAACACCCTCAAAGCTAGGCAGCTTCGAACTCCTGCAGAGATTTCACATCCCAAAAACACTTACTCAGTGATATAGGCATCAGGGGCTTCATAGCTGGTAATCCAGGACTGATTCATTTTTATAAAAGTCAAATGGTCCATGGAGTCTGTTAGGTGCAGGGGATAGACGCATTCTATGATCAGTAACAAAACCTTCTGCAGCACTGAATGCCCGTTCTGAAAGCACGCTGGATGCAGGGCAGCCCAACAACTCAGTAGCATACTGGTCAAGTTCTGGTTAGTGGTCTATTCTCATGACCCAATAAGCCAGTGGATAGTCAACTGGAAAGCTGTCCATGTGATGCAGGAGCTGCCGATGGGATGTGGAAGCTGACAGCCCTGGACGGTGAGGACTAAAAAAATTCCGAAATGCATCACTTTGGCGGACAACTTCTCCAATGCTCCTCCCTTGACCAACAGAAGACTCACAACTACGTTTTCCATGACACTGTAACCTACTGGATTCGGGAAAAACGTTCATTAAAAACCTCTTTAACGTGTCCTCAAGAGATTTTATCTTCTGCACTCTCTGTGGGGATGGGATGAGTTCTGATACCTTCCCCTTATAGCGGTGGTCAAGGAGGGTTGCCAACCAGTAATGATCATTCTCCTTCATGCCACGTATTCTTGGGTCCTTTGGTAGACTTTGAAGCATGAGGTTGCTCATGCGCCTCAAATTTGCCGAGGCTTGAGAAGCAGACTCCTCGGGGTCACTCAGGATGACAGCATCTGGAACTTCCTCCTCCCAGCCATGCACTACTTCCAAGGATCCTGTGGTTGGAAAGCCATCGCTTACAGATTGACGCATGTCTTCCTCTTCTTTGAAGCCTACGAAAGTACCAGAGTCTTCCTTCTCCTTCCTCCTCCCCTCTCTCCTCCTGTGTGTTCTGTGACATAGGAATGATGGTGTCTGGATAAAGTGGGCCTTGAGAGGAAAGCAAGTCCTCCTCTTCGTCCTGCTGCTCTGCCTCCAGTGCCCTGTCCATAATGCCACGCAGAGTCTGCTCCAGCAGGAACACAACAGGGATTGTGTCACTGATGCATGCACTGTCACGGCTCACCATCCTTGTGGCATCCTTAAATGGTGACAGTACAGTGCATGCATCCTTAATGATCGGCCATTGGCGTGGGGAAAAAAGCGGTCTGAGCCTGTTGTTGTGCCATACTCACACAGGTACTCATTGATGGCCCTCTGCTGCATGTGTAGCTGCTGCAGCATTGCCAAAGTCGAGTTCCACCTGGTAGGCATGTCACAAATCAGGCAGTTTACGGGCAGGTGGAATTCCCGCTGAATTTCAGCCAACTGAGCACTGGCTGTGTATGACCACCTCAAATGGCTACAGACTCTTCTGGCCAGCTTTAGCACATCTTCCAACCCTGGGTACATATTTAGGAAATGCTGCACCACCAAATCGAGGGCATGTGCCAGGCATTGCACATGTGTCAACTTACCCGGTCTAAGGGCAGACAGGAGGTTTGAGCCATTATCGCACACCACCGTTCCTGGTTACAGTGTGAACCACCTCTGGGCCTGTCCCTGCAGAGCTGCAAGAATCTCTGGTCCGGTGTGGTTCCTGTCCTCTAGACCCACCAGCTGAATCACTGCATGGCACCTTTTAGCCTGACTCATGGAATAGCCCTTTGAACGCTTAGGGGGTACCTGATGTTTATAGGATAATTCTGCAGAGTAGGGCATGGAGGTGGAGGAGAAGGAGGAGGAGATAGAGCTCACAGACTTGGTGTCCACCACCAGCTGTATGGCGACATGGGGGCACAACAAGCTGCAGCACCAAGCCCTGTCTTGCATCCTTCCGAGTTGCAAGCAGCGTTACCCACGGTGCTCTGAACAAAATATATTGTCTCTGCCCATGCTTGCTGGACCATGTGTCAGCAGTAAGGTGGATTTTATGGCTGACTACCTTGACCAGCGATGCCAGAACATTCCTTTCCATGATGATGATCGAGAGATGGAACAACGAAAAGTAGTAGCGACTGGCAACCTGCCATTGTGGTACAGCACATTGGGCAAATTCACAGAAGGGGGCAGAATCCACCAGGCTGAAAGGCAGAAGTTGGAGAGCCAACAGCTTTGACAAGCTTGCATTTAGATGATGGGCATGTGTGTGGCAGAGACTGTATTTTTTTTCCATTTCAGCAGATGGGGCAAAGAAATTTGCCAGCTACAGTCTACAGCTGGTGGTGTGCTGCTGGCAGATGTGCTGCTAGGACCTGGGACACACTGTGCTATACCATTATCCCTGTCAGTGGAGGCTGCTAAGAAGTAATGACTTGGTATAGCAGGGGCAGACTGAAGTGGGTAAGGAAGAGGAGGAGGGACAGATTTGTGCCCCTTTTATGTGGCTTTTAGGTGCTCTTGCCAATGAGCTGAATGTTTGGACATTAAATGCCTTGTTAAGCATGTGGTACCCAAATGGCTGGTTTGCCACATTTGATGTGCCTGAGACACAGTTTGCAGATGTGCAAAAAGGCTCAGACAGCTGAGCTTTGGGAAGTGGGCTGGGAGATAACAGCTGCAGAATGTGATGGAATAGGGTGGCTGCTCTCTACTCTTTCTTGATGTCGGCCTCCTTGGGATTGTGCTGCCTCATCTCCAGTTTCCTCCTCTGCTCTATCTGGCACCCAAGTTGCATCAGTGACCTCATCACCACCATCATCATCATCTCCTCCATCTTCATCATCATCATTACCACTGAAGACAACTTGGCAAAACACTGTGGATGGGGGAACAGGAATGCCAATTTGTCTACCAGTGTTCTCCCCTCTCTCTAAAAAAGGATAAAAGAAAAAAGATATACCTGTGCTCAGATCCCAATAGCTTGTACATGTAATGAACTACCAGGTGCTAAAGGGGTGTGACCACATGTTCTATTGTACACCAGTGTGGGGAAATCGTGGACCATCAAGTAATGTACATGTTCGATAACCCTAGACTCGTGTC
>BLSH010364040.1:340767-351904 GCA_018402905.1 Glandirana rugosa | reverse complement strand
TATATATATATATATATATATAACCATACAATCCTTCACCCACAGTTGATCCAAAGGAAGGCAAAAAACCCCAGCACAGCATGATCCAATTGCTATAACGGGGAAAAATTCCTTCCTGATCCCCCGAGAGGCAATCGGATACACCCTGGATCAACTTTACCTAAAAATGTTAGTACCCAGTTATATTATTTACGTTAAGGAAAGAATCCAGGCCAATACCTTCACTAAGACTATCGCTAGGCCCGGACTGGGACAAAAAAATAGACCCGGGCATTTTAGACTGGGCAACCCGATCAGGGGTGGCGGTAAGACAATAGTTCGCATAGGTGGTCGGTGACAGGATATTCTGAGAAACATCCAAGTCCAGCTAAGAGACATCCCCATATAGCACAAGAGAGACATCCCCAGTCCAGCAGAGAGACAGCCCCATTACCAGAAAAGAGACAGCCTCAGACCTGCAAAGAGACAGACTCAGACCTGCAAAGAGACAGCCCCAGACCTGCAAAGAGACAGCTCCAGACCTGCAAAGAGACAGCTCCAGACCTGGAAAAAGACAGCCCCAGACCTGCAAAGAGAAAGCCCCAGACCTGCAAAGAGACAGCCCCAGACCTGCAGAGAGACAGCCACAGACCTACAGAGAGACAGCTCCAGACCTGCAGAGAGACAGCCCCAGACCTGCAAAGAGACAGCCCAGACCTGCAAAGAGACAGCCTCAGACCTGCAAAGAGACAGCCTCAGACCTGCAAAGAGACAGCCCCAGACCTGCAAAGAGACAGCCTCAGACCTGCAAATAGACAGCCCAGACCTGCAAAGAGACAGCCTCATCTCCTTGTTGTGGCCATTACAATATGTCCATTCATTTTCAAGGCAATCCCGCCCTCCCCTGGACTACATCTCCCATAATTCTTTGCAGTACAGAAAGGAGGGGGAGGGAGGAACACTGTGCTCTGTTTCCCTCCCCTAACCTCTGTACTGCGGGGAGAGTGCAGGGAGGAGGGGGCTGACAAAGGAGAGGGGTGGGATGCTGGGAGGGACTGTAATCAGAACACCAGGCAGCTTCCCAGAGGGTGGCGGCCGTGAGATGAGAAGAGCCGCTCTATTCAGTGAATTAAATTCAGAGGAGGAGCGGCTTCAGCCTGTGTGCTGCTTGTAGCATCGCCGCTCCTCCTCCTCTGAATATCATTCACTGGATAGTGCGGCTCTTCTCATCTCATGACCGCCACCCTCCAGGAAGCTGTCAAATAGGAATAGTCGGGCGGGCAGCCAAAATGACATGCGGACTAGCGGCCCCGGCCCACCGGGCATATGCCCGGTGTGCCCTATGGCCAGTCCGGCCCTGACTATCCCCAAGGAACTGGTCCAGGTGTTTAGTCGGGTGGGGATCCCTAAAGAAATCTTGACGAATCAGGGTACCCCGTTTATGTCCAGAGAATTGTGTAAATTATACAAAATCTCCCATCTCCATATATCTGTTTACCACCCCCAAATTGACGGTCTGGGGAAAGGTTTAACAAGACCCTCAAGAGTATGCTAGAAAAGGTGGTGGATAAAGATGGGCGAAATTGGGATTTTTTTGCTGCCGTACCTCATGTTTGTCATACAAGAGGTTCCGCATATGTCTAAGGGGTATTCCCCCTTTGATCTCTTGTATGGTAGACATCCCAGGGGGCTGCTAGATGTCGCAAAGGAGATGTGATAGGGAGAAGCCTCCCCGTATAAAAGCATCATAGAGCATGTCTCCTTGATGCAGGATTGAATGGCAGCTGTCCTGCCCCTTGTACGAGAGCATATGGAGCAAGCCCAGGAGGCCCCGAGAAGGGTCTACAATCTGGGTGCCAAAACCCAAACTTTCAACCCCAGGGACAGAGTGGTGGCCGCTAGTCCCCATAGTCAAAAGTAAATTCCTGGCAAAGTGGCAGGGTCCCTTTGAGATTAGCGAAGAGGTAGAGCAAGTACAAAGTTTACCAGCCTGGGAAAAGGAAACCGGAGCAGATTTACCATGTTAATCTCCTAAAACCGTGAAAGGACAGGAAGGCTTTATTGGCAGTGCCCACGCCCCAAAAGGACAGGTTACTCCTAACCCCGGATGTCCCCATAACCGAGTCCTTTTCACTGACGCAACAAAATGATGTTAAGGAATCTACAAGTAAAAATAGAGACTTTTTCTCTTCCCTACCCAGACTGACCACTGTGCTACAACACATGTCTATTTAAAACTGAAGATATCTCACCACTTATTCACTGTATGTGGCTTCCTCAGTTCACTACATATACTTTATACACATGTGGTAGCCAGTCACTTTATTCCAAACACTGTGGTGTCATGAAATGGCAGATACTGCATTCAAGAACTTGACTGGAGGTGTGAAAAGCTGTCAGAACACTCTGCTCCAATCAACTGAAGAAGCCACTGTGATAACTGGTAAAACACCTTTAACATTACTAAGTCAGTCATGTTTAATGTGATATAATACTACTAGCTATACTATGACCTAGAAAAATGAAAACCCTTACAGATTTATACAATATTTTAAAGCCAAGCACACATGATTCATTTTTTTGTTCATCCCAGCAGGCTGAACAAAAAAAAACTGAAGAGCTCAGGAGGAGCTGCTGTACTAACTATCCGATATTAGTACAGAGATCTCCCCTTCTAAGCTATTGTGTTCTGACAGGGGTATGGCCTCCCTACCAGAACACACTGGTCAGCACTCTGCTATTGGCCGAGAGTGCTGATGGGATGCCGATCGGCAGACCTTTTTCGGTCATGCCCCTTCAATAGAAGCCGGTCAAATCCTTAGCTTCTGTCCAACAGGCTGCCATACACACGAGCCGAATGTTGTCCGGTTTCTATTGAACCGATCTATGTCGCCCGATATTCGACACGTGTGTACGGCCCTTAATGTATAACAAAAATGTATGTGTTATCTAAAAAGACAATAGATCATTAATCATCATAATTCAGGCAAACTGTCTCTCATTAAAACCTTGGACAAAGCCATCTAATACAAAACAAGCCACTGTGCCAATCAGCAAGCTTTTTTCAATATATGAATATAAAACAAAAACATCAACATCATAAACAAATGGGCTATATAGCTCAGCCTGGTGGCTTAAAATAAGAATACAAAATAATACTATGCAAAATATGCCATGTTTACATTACTAAAATAAAATAAAAAATATATTTTAAATTGCAGACCAAAATAATAAAACAATTTATCAGTCACTATACATTCTCTTTAGAATGTTATTTTTTATCTGTCTTTACAAAGAAGTTGTCAGTATAATATGGTAGAAACTAGTTTTCCTTTCCTAACACTGGAAGAGGCTCAAATATGCTTAAAAAATAAAATAGATAACACACTTTAACATCCATCCTCCTATGCTAAAGAGACAGAGCTCAGTTACTGATAAGCAACAAAACCAGGCACTATTTTCTGTACAGCTGATGGTGAATAAATACTGGTACAACTAATGCTATACGTGAAAGCTAGAACCAGGAAATGATATATCAGTAAGCCTGACCTCTGTAGTGTATACTGTATGTTATCTGAAGGTATAGTATGGATGATATTTGAAAATACAGTACATAGTTACATACATACATTATAGAGTTAGATTTTATTTAAGTAACATGTTCAGCTTCTCTGAGGAGGAAAGCTCAACACTTGCTCTTGGAAATGCTATTATTGTGACGTGTTTTGCATTTTTAGAAGCATTTATTAGTTTTACTCATTTTCAGTCTTTTAACGAATGCCCTGTTGGATAGAAAATTTGCTTATGACAGAAAATTATGGTGAATTATTAAGATGCAACAGGATAATGACATATTACATGATTTTGACAGACTTGCAACACGGCGATCAAATGACATGTGGAATTTATTGCTGATTAAATGGAATATAACTGGTCAAAACAGAACTTGAAAACCAGGAACTATCCTCTCCTTTAGCTTTATCAAATGAAGAAGATATTATATACTGTGTGTGTGTATATATATATTGTATATACAGTATATACACTGCTCAAAAAAATTAAAGGAACACTTTGAAAATACATCAGATCTCAATGGGGAAAAATATCATGCTGGATATATATACTGATATGGACTGGGTAATGTGTTAGGAATGAAAGGATGCCACATCGTTTGATGGAAATGAAAATTATCAACCTACAGAGGGCTGAATTCAAAGACACCCCGAAAATCAAAGTGAAAAAATGATGCAGCAGGCTAGTCCATTTTGCTGAAATTTCACTGCAGCAACTCAAAATGGTACCCAGTAGTTTGTATGGCCCCCACATGCTTGTATGCATGCCTGACAATGTTGAAGCATGCTCCTAAAGAAACAACAGATTGTGTCCTGGGGTATTTCCTTCCAGATCTGGACCAGGGCATCACTAAGCTCATGAATAGATTGAGGTGCAACCTGCCGGTGTCAGATGGACTGAAACATAATGTCCCAGAGGTGTTCTATTGGATTTAAGTCAGGCAAGCATGGGAGCCATATTCAAACAAATAAATAGCGCCTCCTCTAATAGTGGGTAATAGTGCTCAAATAATATTTTGTGTATGTATGTGTCCCCACTACGGACACACACACATACAATGGGGGGCAGCTCCCCTCAGATAAAAATCTGCTTAGAAATAAATCAATAATCAAAAATCAATAACAGATAGCGCCTCCCCTTTAGTTATAAGCGTGGGAGCCATTCAATGGTATCAATTCCTTTATCCTCCAGGAACTAACTGCATACTCTTGTCACAGGCATTGTCGTGCACCAGGAGGAACCCAGGACCCACTGCACCAGTGTAGAGTCTGACAATGGGTCCAAGGATTTCATCCCGATACCTAATGGCAGTCAGTGGCATGGGAGCCATTGTCTAGCCTGTAGAGGTCAATCGTCCCTCCATGTATATGCCTCCCCAGACCATCAGTGACCCACCACCAATCAGGTCATGCTGAATGATGTAACAGGCAGACTAATGTTCTCCATGGCTTCTCCAGACCCTTTCACATCTGTCACATGTGCTCAGGGTGAACCTGCTCTCATCTGTGAAAAGCACAGGGTACCAGTGGCAAACCTGAGAATTCTGGTGTTCACTGGCAAATGCCAGTGCTCCACTGTGCCGGGCAGTGAGCACAGGGCTTACTAGAGGACTTTGGGATCTCAGGCTACTCTCATGAAGTCTGTTTCTAATTGTTTGGTCAGAGACATTCACGCCGGTGGCCTGCTGGAGGTCATTTTGTAGGGCTTTGGCAGTGCGCATTCAATTATTATTAGTTTTCTGTCAGATAGATCAACGGTACATTGAGTCTAGGAGGAGCTGCAAAGTCACATAAAATCTTGGGATGTACAGTAAACACAGGGGATGTTATGGTCCCTACATCCTCACTTATAAGTTCCCATATTGAATAGGAAGCACAACTCTGAATACCAAACTGCAAAAATAAAATAGAACATTTAAAAAGGGTGAAAAAGTGGGCAACTAAATTATTAAAAAATATGGGAGGTTTCACTTACAACAATAAACTTTAGAATAACTGGGCTTGTTCAGTTTCAAAAATAAATTATTTAAATGTGATTCAATAAATGTATAAACATACAAAGATCAATATATATAAAATTTGAAAGCAAACTTTTCAGGCCAAGGACTGTACTAAGAAAAGAAGAGAGTTGTGTAGGGAGGAATACCATTTTATCATTAGTGCAGTAAGGTTTTTAAATGTAAGTGGTTAAAGCGGAACTTCACCCAAAAGGGAAGTTCTACTCTTCCTCCTACCCCCCCACTTCATCTTTTGGCACATAAATTACCTAGGCGATCCAAGCGGAAGTTCACCCCCCCACCCGCAACCTTTTGGGACATGCCACAGGTCCTAGGAGGTTGAGGGACCATTTACTCTGTTTTTATTTATTTTTTATTACATGTACCTACAGACTCCTGGAATACTTAAATCACATTTCAGGAGGGTGCATGATTGGGCACACAGAGTGAGTGGGGGTGGGCCTGGCACATTAATGGTAGCTGTCTGCCTGCATCCAGAAGAGGTAGACAACTGAAGATGTGTGTCACCTACCTGATCGGAACCTGATGCCGAGAGAGGCTCCCCTTGTGGCTGAATGCAGCGAAGACTGTGGTTACTGCAGGAACAGCAGGGACCCGGATACTAGTCTGTGGTAGAGGGCAGTCTACTATGAACTGCTGACAGCAAACACCCGGCAGGGGTGTAGCACCCCTCTGGAGGCAGACCAGTGACTATGCATGAAATAAGTCCGTAAATCAGGCCTGGGCTTAGTACAAGTGGGAGAGACAAGATCAGGGTCCGTAGTACAGTCCAAGGGTCAAATACAGGTGGGCAGATATAAGCAAGTTTGTTTATCAGGCAGAGGTTCAAGTACCAGGAATCAAGCAGGAACAAGTCCATAGGCAAGCTGAGGGTCAAGGCACAGGAGATCAGGCAGAGAGGAGTCTGTAGGGCAAGCCGAGGGTCAAACACCAGAGATCAGATCAGAGCAGCTCAATAGCCGAGTCGAGTCATAACAGGAAGCAAACAGGTTTCAACAATGTTCACGTTCAGGAATACTGGAAGCAGAAAGACGATCCAGCAATTTGGGTGTATTGTGAACAGCCTTTTATAAGCCAGCAAAATACCTCATTGGCCACTGCATGTGTGCACACGCCATTTCGTTCCATCGCGCACCCATATGTGCAGGTGTGCCCTTCTTCCATGAATGCACGCGGGGTCGCGTTGATCAAGTCTATTTCCAAAACAATGTGTGGCACAGGGCTTGGTGTATGTCACCTGAACAGTGGAGCGGAACAGGGCAATGCTGGATTCACTGTATGGGTGAGTACGTATTTTGAAGAGAATGCAGCATTGCAGATAAGAAGGGGAAAAACAACATGCCTCTGCCTACATTATTGTCTGGGATTGACAGTGATTTTTACAGATATTTCTTAAAGCCTTTGTAAAGTCACATTGTGACTTTGCTAGTATCCCCTCTGCTTTATACAGTTATTAATTACAATGTGTGTGCGTATATTTCAAATGACAAGGCTAAATATCTCACACTGCAGCTGTGAGGGTCAAGTAATCCCTCTCCGCTCTCCTTCCCTGATCTAAGGAGAGCAGGGGCAGGGGCTGATATTCCCCTCTGATATCAGCCAGCCAGCAGAGGGAAGTCACATGACTGTACAGCGGTGGTGTAAAAAGAGGTATTTAAACATGTCATTTTAAAAATACATACACACTGTAGTTATAAACTGTATCAACCAGAGGGGATATGTCACGCACCTGATGGTGGAGTCTGTCTTGTGCAGGAAGCAACCACTCTTAAGACCCTGGTTCGGGAACCCCTGATAGAGCAGACAGAGGGTTCCAGAGCACAGAGGGACATGAGGGCTGGACTGGAACACTGATGCTAAGATGGGTCCGTCAGTGGCTCGTGCAACCGTAGAGTAGTGAGGCAGGTTGAAGCCGGCAACTGGCTGGCAAGCTGTACAGAAGGAGCAGGCAGAAGGATCGTCAGGTGCCGGCAGGGTCGTTAACAAGCAGGCAGCGAGGTACAAAGGGGTCAGGCAGAAGAATCGTCGTGGGCAAGCTGAGGGTCAGTGCAGGTGGAAGTCAATCAAGGTCAAACAAGCTAGGTCACAGGAACAGATCAGAATACAGATTCAAGACAGGTAGCTCTCCGGAACACACTCCAATGCTGTAGAACGGACAGCACAGACTGCAGGGCTTCCCAGGCATAAATAGGCCGTTTGGCGCAGTTTCCGGCACGGGAGCGCGCACCACCGCAGAAACAGCGGAAAGACATCCAAGTCCTCTAACAGGATACAAGTGTTTTTGCTGCATATTGCAGTGGAATATCAGTGGGAGGGGCGGGGAGGAGATCGGCTCTTACACTGACAGGCAGGGAGGGAGTGGGAGAGGGGAGAGACTCAGAGCAGAGAGGGGGATGACAGAGGCACATAAACTGACCATGGTATCATGGCTCAGCAGCCATGATTACCATGGTCAGCACACACAGGGGGACAGAGGAACAGGCAATATCAACGAGGTATATTACAACACAGAAAAGGACAAATTATACTGTGCTATAGATCATGCCTTAAAGGAACAGGATCTTTTTTTCTAGGGTTACACAAACCTTAAGGGTTAGAATTGCAACAGCTAAAGCTGTGAATGGTGTGTGTTTCCACTAAAAACATAATGGCAGCTACAGTGTGTGTAAAGAATGAACTGCTCAATTAACTTGCTCCAGTGATGACCACTCTCAGTTTGCTGATGCTTAGACCATTGTGCCAGATGTAAAACGCTAACTAAATGACATTTGATTTTCTAAACAAGGGCCTTAAACAAAGACTTATTTTATCTTTTTTCTCATTCTTTTTTGTATGTCAGTGCTGCTGATTTCTTGCAGCCTCTTTGCAATCACTTGCGGTCTACATGCACAGGAACTTTAGCAAAGGCTCAATGGCATTTACCACAGTGAGTTTCCTAAGAGGGCAACATGCCTGTGAAATATGCATCAGCTTCTATTTGTGTCCATTAGAAGAGCACATGACAGGGTAAAAACAAAGGAGCATAACTGGAAGACCAGGAAAGAGTGTTGTCACCAGTGGTGGCCAGTCCATGAGGGGCGAAAGGGTGCCACCCCCCTAATCCACGCACCCGGTCCCTAATCTACATGCAGGGTGCCGGACGCATGGATTTCAATGTTTTTTGTTTTTTTTTTGAAGCACGTAATTAGAGCCTGAGGCTCTAATTGACTTTAAAAAAGGGTGGGTTCTGGGTGCAGAGAACTGCGCCCTGAGCCCACCCAATTGTGTGACAATAACAAATTAATATTCGCTATTGTTTTCCTGATTCTCCTCCCAGCCATTAAGGAAGTGGGTCCTGAGATGGTGGTGCGAGCGAGGAAGGGAGGTTTGTATGCCGCCCCCCCCCCCCAAAATATTGAGCACCAGCCGTCACCCTATTACCAAATTGAACAAGGACCTTCATTACAAAATACTCTGGTATAATTTTAATGAAATCTGCAGATTAAGGCTCCACTCACAAAACACTGGATGAAAATTGCTGATAACGGCGTTCTTTGTGCTGGCTTATATTAGTGCCTTAGTAGCTTTTAGAAACATTTAGGAGTGTTAGCATTTTAACGGCATTTTTATAGTACATTTTTAAAAAAAGCTCAAAAAAGAGATTTTTAGTGGCGCTTAGAAGCGTTTAGGAGCATTTACAGTTTTTTTCTGCTGGGAAAATGCTCCCAAAAACTCTGCTGCTAAACATGGAAGCTGGAAACATGCTTCTAGCTTCTAGGAGCTTAAAAAAACATTAGTGTGCATGGAGCCAATAAATACTCATGTTTGTTTAATTTATACACTATATCATTTAAACTTCCTCCTCTCAGAGCAGATAATTGGATACAATATTACTTCTGAATAGAAGAGGAAACCCTGGGCTATTGTTGATATTATTTTTAATGATTTTGTCAAACAACACATTCACATCATTTAGCAAAACTGTAAATGTTTCACTACAACTGTTCATTGTAATTGCTAGGAGTATCGACTGCATGCTTTATTTCCTGATTTTCTCTATTTAAATCAAGACCTTTGACGTTTAGAAAGTATATTTTATTATATTTTAGTAATTTATTGTACTTACCTATATACTTAATCAATACTTTATACTGTAACCTTTTAGAATTCTCAATGTAAGCTTGTACTTTACTGAAAAAAGAATTAAACTTAAAAAAAAGTCATAGTCTTACATAAAGCTGTCTTTGTGAAAATGTTTCTCATTCCTATTATTTATTTTTCTTATACAGAGATCTAAAGGGTTGCCAAAGACAATTAGTCTGTTTACTTAACCACTTCAGCCCCGGAAGGATTTACCCCCTTCCTGACCAGAGCACTTTTTGTGATTCGGCACGATGACAGGGATCAGTAGATCCCTGTCATGCCATCTGACAGAGCGGGGAATCGATGTGTTTACATTGGCGGTTCCCCACTTTTCTTCTGTATCAGGCGATCGCAGGTCGCCGGAGGGCATTGAGTCGTCCCAGCCCACGGCCACACTCAGGGAGCGTGCGGTGTACAGGAGAGCGCGCCGCCAGTGGTGCGCTTCCGCCTGCTACTCATGCCTGCGTGAATCGCCATTTGTAAATGCTGATTCACACTACGCTGCCCCAGTGCAGCAAGAAATGAATGCGAGCCGGTCGGGAACTGGTTAACAAGACATTTTTCCTTTATCTTTATAAATTAGGTGAAAATTCACTCTGGAAAGGATACCCAATCATGTGCAAGGAAAAAAAAATATTTTTGCTTGTCCATGCTAGGATAATGGAAGTCAGCAAAGCTTCACCTCGTTCATTGAGCTAAAGGGAAAATCCCCTTTCAAAGTGAACAACTTATTTGCCTTTTGTAAGAGAATTCTGATCAAACATCCAAACATCCATTTTAAATCCGCTTTGTCTTTCTATAGACTGGGTTAAGGTTACAGAGTTCCTCCTTATGAGGAAAATGTTTTAACTTTTTATATCATTTTTATAAAGAAGAACAAGCTACAGGTGTGCAGACAATCTAACCGCAATTGCTTAGGGAGGAAATGGAATCAGCTATTTTGCAGCTTTTTACAAGGCTTGGATAAGAAATATGCAAGCTTCTGCAACATAAAAGGAACAAGCATAACCACTTCCTTACTGGGCACTTAAACCCCCCTCCTGCCCGAACCAATTTTCAGTTTTCAGCACTGTCGCTCTTTGAATGACAATTGCGCGGTCGTGCGACGTTGTAGCCAAACAAAATTTGCGTCCTTTTTTTCCCACAAATAGAGCTTTCTTTTGGTGGTATTTGATCCCCTCTGCGTCATTTCTGATCGCCGCTATAAACAAAAAAAGAGCGACAATTTTGAAAAAAAAAACAATATTTTTTACTTTTTGCTATAATAAATATCCAAAAATAAAAAATAAAAAAACAAATTTATTCATCAGTTTTGGCCGATATTTATTCTTCTACATATTTTTGGTAAAAAAAATCGCAATCTGCGTTTATTGATTGGGTTGCGCAAAAGTTATAGCGCCTACAAACTATGGACATTGATTTATGGCATTTTTATTTTATTTTATT
>BLSH010364040.1:313832-326171 GCA_018402905.1 Glandirana rugosa | reverse complement strand
ATTCTCTGTCCAGTTCGTAGGTACTTCTCCAAAGAAACGGTCTTTCCGGTCTATAGGGAGTCCTCTAATTATCGACTCTAGTCGTAAAAGTGACTACAAAGAAAAGAGTGTGTTCGTGGTCAACAAAGAGATGGTTTTTGAATTTAAGTTTGTATCCTTCTATTGATAGTTAGTTGTAATGTTTTACAACATACCCTGTGTCTATTTATACTTCATTCCTTGATGTACACGTTTATTCTATTGTGTTTGGGTATATGTTTAGTATTTCGTCTAAATAATCTACATAATGATGATCACAACTCGCTTGGGCCTGACATTGCAAGCCCAGGCATGGCTTGAAAGCCCACAGGCACCGTGCCTGGGCCGGACCGAACCCGAACGATTTTTGAAATGTCCGGGTCCGTGCCACGGACACCCGAAAGTTCGGTACGGACCCGAACGTTACAGTCCGGGTTCGCTCAACACTAGTAGTAATACATCTAATAAATCTGCTTTATGATTTGTATATGGGTTTGTGTTATCTTATTTGCACATGTAGTTCCTTACTTCATATTTATCTGTGTCCCATACAACATTTTGTAATGTTGATTGATAGTTATCTTCCTATGTTTGAATTTAAGTTTTTGGTAGAGAAACAACTGGTGCTTGTGTGAGAAAAGAAACATCAGTGAAAATGCTGATCTCAGCTATTAATCTCCTGAGGGATATCTGGCCTTTCTGGCAAAGAAACCTCTTCATGGATGCTTGACAGTTCATTAACTATTTTCTGGCGCCATGCTCCCTGAATCAGCGTATGTCTGAGGAAAAGCCTGACAATAAATGCTTTGCAGGAATAAGTTACATGATTGGTTCAAAAGACCCCAACACAAGCAGTTTACTGTTAAAACGAAACATGCTGCAAAGAAAAAATGTCATCGGCTCACACATACAAAGCAGTATGTGAGAAAACTTTGCCAATCTCTCACTCTTTATTTGTAATTCAGGTTGGGCACACTGCTTTGGTGGATATTAATTACAGTTTAATGGGGTATAATATTGTCTGTGATGTACTCTAGTGACCATAGGCGTGCGCAGCCTATTGCATTAGGGTGTGCACCCAAAGCTCAAACACATGGTACCAATCACTCACTGTGTTCATTCAGAAAGAGAAGGGGCCTTTAAATGGCATATTTACAGTCCCCTTCCCCTACTTATTGTAAAACATCCCCTGTGTGTACCCACAGCAGAGGAAGGGATGGGGGGAAAGAGCAATAGGGGCAATCAGTGCTGCACAGGGTGATTAGGGTGGCACCTGGCACACCTTGTGCGCACGCCTATGCTAGTGACTAACAATTGTTGTTTGAAATGGCTCATACAAGAAAGGACACAAGAAAACCAACAATTAGAGATGGGCTGAACACCCCTTTGTTCAGTTTGCAGCAGAACTCCCAAACAGGGGAAAAGTTCTTGTGTGTAAAGGGGTAGTGAAGCGCTATTGGTAATAGGGCTAGTTATAAACAAAAAATCATGTGTGACTGAATAATTATCCTCAATTCATAATAATCTCCTTCATACAGATAGTGTGCATACAAGCGTATATATATGTGCAAAATTAATCTTATTGATAATAACCATTAAATTAAAAACATACAATGTGTCTCAAGGCTGGACATACATATGCAAAGGATTGAAGTGCAAAATCTGATTATTGATATCCGCTGACACTATAAAACATATATAAAGAATATGTGTCTCAAGGCTGGACACCCAAAATAAATGAAGTGATACAGTAAATAAAGTCCAAAGGTAAGTGGGTACAGTTCAAATAATGACTTTCCTCTAGTGCTTGTGAAAATTCCCTTTACCAGTATGTGGAATTAGTGCCGTACTGTAGAATAGTGACAATTCATTTCTCCTCTTGTACCAGTGTACAAGTGTTCTAGCCTCTCACCTGAGACGTGCTAGAACGGTAGCACATTATGGTTTCTTTATAAAGTTGGGATCAGGATCCACCTCTAGGGGTCCTCTGTATTATCTCCACAGCCCAGTCCTCCATTCACTGTGCTTGTGGGCTGGGTCCCATGGTGTCAGTAACAAGTATCAATCCCTTGGTCTCCCAATGTAAATATAAGAAACAAAGATCCTCTCTTGGTGTAATACCATATAAAAATGTTTATTAAAATAACATAAATGTTTACACTCACATTTTAAAACAAGTACCGTTCCTACCTCCACGAGCACCGTTGTGGTATTAGATCCAAACACCTCTCCTGTTTACCCTTACTGGATGCTTGCTTCCTAACACATTCACACATAAGGAGGTTCTTTGGGGTAGAGGGGCTCTGCCCCTCCGCTCCAAAGCACCTTGTCCCTATGTTGATGGGGACAAGGGCCTCATCCCCACAATGGTGGGGATTTTGTGGGGGTCTGCGGGCAGGGGTCTTACCAGAATCTGAAAGCCCCCTCTAACAAGGGGCCCCCAAATCCCACCCCCTATGTGAATGAATGTGGGGTACTACTGTATGTAACCCTACCCATTTACCAAAAAGGCTTCAAAAAGTAATAAAAACACAGTTTTGACAATTCCCTTATTAAAAAACAAAAAACAATGTCCACAGGCAGAGCCCCCTGCCCAAAGCACCCATCCCACCCATGTTGAGGGCACGTGGCCTGGTATGGTTCAGGAGGGGGGGGGGGCGCTCGCTCCCCCCCCCTTCCTGACCTGCCAGGCTGCATGCTCAGATAAGGGTCTGGTATGGATTTTAGGGGGGCCCCCATGCTTCTTTTTTACTGGATTTTTTTATGGGGAAACCCATTAACAGCTGATGACGTATCCATTGCTAATGATGCTGCGGCCGGCTTCCCGGCCCTATTCCTTAACAACCAGCTTATACTGTGCCCTGATTGGGAAAGCTTTGCCAAATCAGGATGCAAAATGCACTTTGCAGTGCACAGTGCATTGCAGTCTTTTTGGCGGGGTGAACACCCGCCAAACACCCTGCAAATTTGGGTGTTCACAGCACGGGGCGCATAGCCAATGTTCAGCCTGAACTGATCCTTGGGCCGAACCATTCGCCCAACTCTACCAACAATATTAAAATGTATCTAAAGCTAAAGCTTTTTTGTTTGGCTAGAGTGGAGTAGGTTAGAAGCTCTGCTGGGTTTTTATTGATGTCTGTGTTTTCACAAAGGAGATTCATTCTCCCTATTTGTCCATAATAGCAATAGAGCAGAAATATTCCAATGGGGGCATTTGTTCTGGTGACAATTGTCCAAGAGGTGATGTCCTCCACTTACAAAATATTTTCTCTTGCTTTGTTGTGTGTACAGGAAACTAGGGAATGGAATTCTCTTTAACCGCTTGCCATCCACACTATAGCCGAATGACAGCTACAGCGTGGGCTTAGATTGCCCAGAGGGCGTCTAGAGATCACAGATCGTGCTATATGGCCAATCACAGCAGCCTTTTACCACATGATCATCATGTCCAATGACATGAAATGACAAATGTAAGCAGAAGCTGGTCAACAGAGACCAAGTGTGAGGGAAGGAGAGATCTGTGCCAACCGTGAGTCTAACTGCTTGTCAGTCAGTGCAACACAGTGCCCATCTAGTGCCAATTCAGTGTCACAGGGCCCATTCAGTGTCACACAGTGCCCATCAATGCCCACTGCCTGATCAGTGTTTATCAGTGGAACCCCATCAGTGCTCATCAGTACACATCAGTGTACATCAACGCCCATCAGTGTCCATTAGTGTACATCAACGCCCATCAGTGCACATCAACGCCGATCAGTGCCCGTCAGTACACACCAGTGCACATGAATGATCATCAATGTCCATCAGTGCACATCAGTATACATCAATGCCCATCAGTGTAGATCAACTTCCATCAGTGCCATCAATGTACATCAACGCCCATCAGTGCACACCAGTGTAGCTCATCAGCACTGCTTATCAGTGCCGCTTATCAGTGCTACTTCTTCAGTGGAGCCTCATCTGCGTGCATCTGTGCCACCTCATCAGTGGACATCAGTGTAGCTGATCAATGCATCCCCATTTGTGCAGTGCATACAAGTGCAGCCTCATCATATGATATCAGTGCCCATCAGTTTAGCCTGATCAGTGCCTATCAGTGTGGCCTCATAATCACCCATCTGTGCAGCCTCTACAGCATCCATCAGTGCAGGCTCATCAGAACCCATCAGCGTCCATGTGTACAGGCTCATAAGCATTCATCAGCACCCTTCTGGGCAGCCTTATCAGCGCCTGTCAGAGCAGGCTCATCAACACCTATCAGCCCCCATCTGTGAAGGCTCATCCACACCCATCTGTGCAGCCTCATCAGCCAGTATCAGTGCAGGCTCGCCAGCGTCACCACAATCACCCCTTGTCATACATATTTTTTTATTAGTGAATGAAATTCTCTTTAATCTTTGCCGTCCACACTATAGCCGAATGACAGCTACAGTGCAGGCTTAAATTGCCCAGAGGGCATCTACAAATCACAGATTGTGGTAAATGGCCAATCACAGCAGCCTTTTACCACATGATCACCATGTACAATGACATGAAATAACACATGTAAGCAAAAGCTGGTCAACAGAGACCGAGTGTGAGGGAACGAGAGATCTGTGCCGACCGTGAGTCTAACTGCTTGTCAGTCAGTGCCCATCTAGTGTCAATTCAGTGTCACAGGGCCCATTCAGTGTCACGCAGTGCCCATCAATGCCTACTGCCTAATCAGTGCTTATCAGTGCTGCTTCATCAGTGGAACCCCATCCGCACTCATCAGTACACATCAGTGTACATCATGCCCATCAGTACACGCCAGTGCACATCAACGATCATCAATGCCAATCAGTGCACATCAGTATACATCAACTCCCATCGGTGCCATCAGTGTACATCAAAGCCCATCAGTGCACACCAGTGTAGCTCACCAGTACTGCTTTTCAGTGCCACTTATCAGTGCTGCCTCTTCAGTGGAGCCTCATCTGCGTTCATCTGTGCCATCTCATCAGTGGACATTAGTGTAGTTAATCAGTTCATCCCCATTTGTGCAGTGCATTCAAGTGCAGCCTCATCATATGATATCAGTGCCCATCAGTTTAGCCTGATCAGTGTGGCCTCATAAGTACCCATCTGTGCAGCCTCTACGGCACCCATCAGTGCAGGCTCATCAGAACCCATCAGCGCCCATCTGTACAGGCTCATAAGCATTCATCAGCACCCATCTGGGCAGCCTCATCAGCGCCTGTCAGAGCAGGCTCATCAACACCTATCAGCTCCCATCTGTGAAGGCTCATCCACACCCATCTGTGCAGCCTCATCAGGGCCTTTCATTGCAAGCTCACCAGTGTCAACACAATCACCACCATGTCACACATTTTTTTTTACAAGTGAGGAGGCATTCCAAATTCTAAGTGCGGCCAATGAGAGCAGCGGGGAGCTCTATGTGTCGGATTCTGCTTCTGACTTTGATACCAATTACAAACAAGTGCTAATCAGTGAAATACTTACAGATTCAGAGGAGAAGGATATTGTGCCCGCCAAACGAAGGTGTTCTAGTGAGGAGCAGGCTACCACAAGTAAAGCAGTGGCATCCTCCAGGAGTGTAGTGCTATCCACCATTAATGCAGTGCCATGCACTAGTAGAGCAGTGGCATCCACCAAAAATGGAGTTCCTCTGCAAGAAAGGCCAGGTACTAGTTGGGTGTCACCTCAGCCCCATAGAGTTAGGACCCATGCCAGCCTTCTAAATGCCCTTCAAAACCCTCTGTGGCTTCCTCCTACCTCAGGAGCAGTGAACATCCTCCCCTTTACTGCCAAGCAATGTGTCAAGGTGAATTCGGAAAATTTTCCCCCCATAGATTTTTTCATTTAGTTTTCACAGACAAACCTTTTAACTTCAATTGTGGCCCAGTGCAACCTCTATGCTCAACAATTTATATCGAGCAACCCAACGTCACATTATTCCTATACCTATGATTGGAGAAACTTAAAAGTGGAGGAGTTCAATATTTTTTTGGGCCTCACATTCAATATGGGACTCCCAAAAATAAAAGAGTTACGTTCATACTGGTCCACCCACCCCACCAACCACATGCCAATCTAGTCAGAAGCACTGCCCAGAACGATAATACCTAGTGCCCTCCATGAAATATCTGTGTGGAAGAGTCACTTGTCCAGGCTTGGCATCAAGCAACTGATCCCCAGCAAAAAAGCCCGATATGGGTTAAAAATTTACAAATTATGCGAAAGCCACGGCGTACACCTGCAGTATGCTTTCTGGGTGTTTGAAGGAAAGGACACCTAGCTGCCTCTCCCTGAATGCCCAGACTACATAGGAGCAAGCAGAAACTTCATTTGGGACCTCATATTTCCACTCCTTGAAAAAGGTTGTCATCTCTCTGTGGATAACTTCAACACTAGATTGCCCCTTTTCCACAATCGTCAATGGAAGACCTGCTTGGAAATCCCCAGAAGGAATGGCCCAATCCAGAAACCAGCAGAGTCCATAATTACAATTTGTTCATGGGGGGAGTCAACTTCAAATATAAAATGATCCAACCCTACCTTGCTAAAAGACAAACTTACCATTGGTATAAAAAAGTCTTAATTTATCCTTTTAATTTGGGCATATACAATTCTTATGTAATATACTGCAATCCACCAAGAGACCCATATCCTTCCTTGGCTATCAGGAGGAAATCGTCACTGCGCTTGTATACACGAACAGTCCATCAAAAAGCATTTGATAAGATGTAATAAGTGGACTCCATGAACTCCATTTTCCTTAAAGAGTCCCTCCCCGTGACACAGGCCAAAGACGGTAAAAGAAATACCGGGTGTGCTCCAGAGGAGGAGTTAGAAGAGACACCACTTATTATTTTCCCCAGTGTCCTTCCCAACCAAGCTGCATAAATGATTGTTTCCGCCGTTGCCATACTTCTCTACATTATTATTGAAGTATAGTAAATGTAATTCTAATTTCCTGCCATTTGCCTTCACATCTCTTATGCCACTGCCTGCTCCTGAACTGACCCTGGCCTGTTATTTGACCATGCCTCTGCCTGCCATCTAAACTGTACATACCTCTGCCTGCTCCAGGACTGACCCTGGCCTATTATCCGACCACGCCTCTGCCTGCCGTTTAAACTGACTATACCACTGCATGCTCTGGAACTGACCCTGGACTGTTTATTGACCATGTTTTTTGCCTGCCGCTTGGACTGATCTTTTACCCTGCTACTGCAATAGTGGAATTCATGATAACAAAGGGGTCTCACATATGTCAGGGACTTCAGAATAGTTTTTCCTAATGGATCTGGAGACCGAAGGCTTCAAAGAGATTTGGATGGGAGAAGCCTCTACCCCGTCCCCATTCTTTCCTGACTGAGGCCCTAAGCCCAATATTTCTACCTGCTGCTGACTTACTGCCATCATGCCTCTGCTTGCCGCATGAACTGACCACACCTCTACCTGCTACCTGAACTATGGACCATGTTCCTGCCTACTACCAGGTTCAATATTGTCACTGTACTGACAATATCTCTGCCTGCTGCCTGTACTGACCATGGACAATATTCCTGCTTGCTGACTGGACAATTTTGTTGCTGACCACGTTCCTGCCTGCTGCCTGGATCAATGCTCCTCTGTGGACAACTGCAGTACTAAAAACCACAGGTAATCTTTTGTTTAATCCTTGCTTAGCATAATGTAATTTGGAGTGTAGTTCTTGGCATGTGTTAGAAATATCAAGGGCCTTCAAAAATGTAACAGGTAGTCAGAAAACTAGTTGTGTAATTTATGTCCCTAGAACACCTGATGGTGCTCATTGCAAGTTGGGCCTCTGTATGTGGCCAGGAAGTGTAAAAGTCTCATACACGTAGTATCACCATAGCAGAATGTATTTTGGGGTGTCATTTCTGGTAAGTGCATGCTATGTGTTACAAATATCTTTTAAATGGAAAACTTTGTCTCAGGAAGCCTGCAGTACAATCGGACTGGGTGTCACCTCAGCCCCAAAGAGTTAGGACCCATGCCAGCCTTCTAAATGCCCTTCAAAACCCTCTGTGGCTTCCTCCTACCTCAGGAGCAGTGAACATCCCCCCCTTTACTGCCAAGCCATGTGTCAAGGTGAATTCAGAAAATTTTCCCCCCATAGATTTTTTCATTTAGTTTTCACAGACGAACCTTTTAACTTCAATTGTGGCCCAGTGCAACCTCTATGCTCAACAATTTATATCGAGCAACCCAACGTCACATTATTCCTATACCTATGATTGGAGAAACTTAAAAGTGGAGGAGTTCAATATTTTTTTGGGCCTCACATTCAATATGGGACTCCCAAAAATAAAAGAGTTACGTTCATACTGGTCCACCCACCCCACCAACCACATGCCAATCTAGTCAGAAGCACTGCCCAGAACGATAATACCTAGTGCCCTCCATGAAATATCTGTGTGGAAGAGTCACTTGTCCAGGCTTGGCATCAAGCAACTGATCCCCAGCAAAAAAGCCCGATATGGGTTAAAAATTTACAAATTATGCGAAAGCCACGGCGTACACCTGCAGTATGCTTTCTGGGTGTTTGAAGGAAAGGACACCTAGCTGCCTCTCCCTGAATGCCCAGACTACATAGGAGCAAGCAGAAACTTCATTTGGGACCTCATATTTCCACTCCTTGAAAAAGGTTGTCATCTCTCTGTGGATAACTTCAACACTAGATTGCCCCTTTTCCACAATCTTCAATGGAAGACCTGCTTGGAAATCCCCAGAAGGAATGGCCCAATCCAGAAACCAGCAGAGTCCATAATTACAATTTGTTCATGGGGGGAGTCAACTTCAAATATAAAATGATCCAACCCTAACTTGCTAAAAGACAAACTTACCATTGGTATAAAAAAGTCTTAATTTATCCTTTTAATTTGGGCATATACAATTCTTATGTAATATACTGCAATCCACCAAGAGACCCATATCCTTCCTTGGCTATCAGGAGGAAATCGTCACTGCGCATGTATACACGAACAGTCCATCAAAAAGCATTTGATAAGATGTAATAAGTGGACTCCATGAACTCCATTTTCCTTAAAGAGTCCCTCCCCGTGAAACAGGCCAAAGACGGTAAAAGAAATACCGGGTGTGCTCCAGAGGAGGAGTTAGAAGAGACACCACTTATTATTTTCCCCAGTGTCCTTCCCAACCAAGCTGCATAAATGATTGTTTCCGCCGTTGCCATACTTCTCTACATTATTATGGAAGTATAGTAAATGTAATTCTAATTTCCTGCCAATTTGCCTTCACATCTCTTATGCCACTGCCAGCTCCTGAACTGACCCTGGCCTGTTATTTGACCATGCCTCTGCCTTCCATCTAAACTGTACATACCTCTGCCTGCTCCAGGACTGACCCTGGCCTATTATCCGACCACGCCTCTGCCTGCCGTTTAAACTGACTATACCACTGCATGCTCTGGAACTGACCCTGGACTGTTTATTGACCATGTTTTTTGCCTGCCGCTTGGACTGATCTTTTACCCTGCTACTGCAATAGTGGAATTCATGATAACAAAGGGGTCTCACATATGTCAGGGACTTCAGAATAGTTTTTCCTAATGGATCTGGAGACCGAAGGCTTCAAAGAGATTTGGATGGGAGAAGCCTCTACCCCGTCCCCATTCTTTCCTGACTGAGGCCCTAAGCCCAATATTTCTACCTGCTGCTGACTTACTGCCATCATGCCTCTGTTTGCCGCATGAACTGACCACACCTCTACCTGCTACCTGAACTATGGACCATGTTCCTGCCTACTACCAGGTTCAATATTGTCACTGTACTGACAATATCTCTGCCTGCTGCCTGTACTGACCATGGACAATATTCCTGCTTGCTGACTGGACAATTTTATTGCTGACCACGTTCCTGCCTGCTGCCTGGATCAATGCTCCTCTGTGGGCAACTGCAGTACTAAAAACCACAGGTAATCTTTTGTTTAATCCTTGCTTAGCATAATGTAATTTGGGGTGTAGTTCTTGGCATGTGTTAGAAATATCAAGGGCCTTCAAAAATGTAACAGGTAGTCAGAAAACTAGTTGTGTAATTTATGTCCCTAGAACACCTGATGGTGCTCCTTGCAAGTTGGGCCTCTGTATGTGGCCAGGAAGTGTAAAAGTCTCACACATGTAGTATCACCATAGCAGAATGTATTTTGGGGTGTCATTTCTGGTAAGTGCATGCTATGTGTTACAAATATCTTTTAAATGGAAAACTTTGTCTCAGGAAGCCTGCAGTACAATCGGACTGTCACTGCAGAGAGATCAGCAGTTCCGTCCCACTGGATGTTGCCAAAGGCTCCTGTTCCTTCTAATCCGGCCCCTAGAGGTCCTACTTCCTCCATGCCGGAGGGCCACGAACCCATGCAGTTGGGCCTAATCCATACCTCCTTAACCCCAGAAGAGCGTCAACGCAGACGGATGAATAACCCGTGCCTGTACTGCGGGGAGGCCGGCCACTTTGTACGCACCTGTCCTGCCAAACTGCGTAAGTGTCTTTCCTTGTCCTAACTTAACCAGTCACCCCTGCCTGCCATGTCTGCCAGCTCAGCTCATGTTGCTCTGCCTGTGCCTTTTCAGCTGCCGGGAAGAACCGTGTCGGTGACCGCAATTATTGCTTTGGGTGCTTGCAGCTGCTTCATCGACCAGTCCTTTGCCATTCAGCAGCACATTCCACTACAGACCAGATAATGAGAACTCACTGTATTCCTGGCCAATGGGTCTCATATTAAGTCAGGAAGGGTAACTAAAGAGACCCCACCAATACTGGCTGTCATTTCCTCCAGCCACCAGGAATTGTTGCGCCTGGATGCAATCTCTTCCCCTTTATTCCCTGTCATCTTAGGCCTGCCATGGCTACAGGCCCATAATCCACAAATAGACTGGAAAACCGGGAGTATTACATTTCTGTGACCATTTGCCAGAAGCACTGTCTATAAACACCATCCCCATCATCCACCGTCTTGCTGTGCATGGACACAGATCCTGAGTTATGTCAGCTGGTTCCAGACACCTATCATGAATACCTGGATGTTTTCACTCTACCCCCACTCAGACCATTTGGCTGTCCCATTGGCTCCTTCCAGGGGGCAAAATTCCCTTTGGCTGCATCTTTCCTTTGTCGGAACGGGAATCAGGGGTGTTAAAATAGACATTATTGAAAACCTACATCCGTCCCTCTACCTCACCGGCTGGCGCAGGTATATTCTTTATAGAAAAGAAGGACCACTCCTTGAGACCGTATATGGATTACCGTGACTTAAACAAGGTGACGGTGATGAACCGCTATCCCCTTCCCTTGGTTCCTGAGTTGTTTCAGAGACTCAAATCTGCAAGTATCTGCACGAAACTAGATTTAAGGGGAGCTTATAATCTGATTTGTATAAGAGAAGGGGATGAATGGAAAACCGCATTCCGTACTCGATACGGACACTTTGAGTACCTAGTGATGCACCTTGGCCTCTGCAATGCCCCAGCCACTTTCCAGTACTTTATCAATGATATTTTCAAGGACTTCCTGGACATTTTTTTTGTCGTCTACCTGGATGATATTTTAATCTTTTCTGTGTCACTGGAGGTGCACCGAGGGCATGTCGAGAGTGTGCTATGTCCGGGGCGTGGCCTGCAGCGCATGAGATCAGAAGGGGAGCTCCGTCGGACAAATCTTAATCAGCAGTCATCCTTGCAGCCACAGACAGGGTGAGCCCACCCAACACCTCCATCCACCTTACTGACACCTCCACTGCCCTCCTGCCCGATTTTCGAGTGACGCGGACATCCGCGCGGCTGAAAATTTAGCCCGCGGCTTGCGGCCTACACAGCCGAACAAGCTTTCCGCTCCTAAAAGTGCCATTTGTCACCAATCTAGGCCCTGTGGGACACAAGGCCACCCCAGGAGCAGCCAGACCATCCTCCTACAGCCCTGAAGGCCATCCCCCTGTAGCCCAGAAATGGCCTACTGTGGCCTACTGAGGCCTATAGCGACCACCATATTGGGAGTTGGCAGCCTCGTCACACAAGCTCTCAAGGCTCGTAACAAGCTCCCACCACCACCAGCAACCCATTGCTAGGGGCTACTACAACACCTGGGGACTGTTACATCCAAAACTGTCTGCCTCATAACCTATTCATACATGGCCATATTGGTATACCCATTCCACTAACTGGCCAGAAAATACACATAATGGCAACTTAACTCCCGTATGGTTATACCGGTACATACTTATCCAATACTCCGTCTGTCAAAACCTACATTGTCAGGGGTCCACAACATCATCGGGGATCGTTACCCAACGACCACC
>BLSH010364040.1:284887-313035 GCA_018402905.1 Glandirana rugosa | reverse complement strand
ACACGGCAGGAATTGGTGAAGTCGGGGCCTTCCTAAAGGTCGAAATGCTGGCCTCGGGAAAAACGCTAAGCCGTGACGCAGCGAAATTGACTTTTAACGCGCCAGCACGCCGCAACATGGGTTTGCTTTAAACGCAGGAAAAAAAGGGTGTTTATCTCGAAAGAAAACCACCATAAACTAGTGGAGACGCAGTAAAGACTAGCGGCGATATTTGTTTTCTTCTCGCTGTTAAAACGTTTTTTTGGGTTTAAAGAATGAAAAACGATCTTATGTTTAGGTTTTTTTTTTATATTTTTTTGTAAAAAAAAGTGGGTACAACGCCGCACGACCGCGCAATTTTCAGTTAAAGCGACGCAGTGCCGAATCGCAAAAAGGGCTCCGGTCGTAAAGCTGGAAATCCTTCCGGGGCTGAAGTGGTTAAGGACGGCACATTGTCCTTGTAATGGGGATCCAGCAGGGTGGCCACCCAGTAATCAGAAGAAGTTACAATGTGGGCAACTCGGCTGTCATTGCGCAGGCACTGCAGAATGTAGTAGGCCATGTGTGTCAGGCTGCCCAGAGGCAAAGACAAGCTGTCCTCTATGGGAGGTATATCATCTGTGTCCTCTGTATCCCCCCAGCCATGCTCCAGTGATGCCCACGAGCTGCGTTGGGTGCCACCCTGCTGCGATTCCTCCTCCTCCTCATCTTCCTCGTCCTCCAGAACTGTGCCCTGGCTTGAATATTTTTGACCTGGCCTATGCTGGTGCAGGAACCCACCCTCTGAGCCACTTGCGAATGACTGGCCTGATAACAGTGGAAATTACCCCTCTTCCTCCTCCTCATCCTCCTGTGCCACATCCTCTTCCATCATGGCCCGAAGCGTTTTTTCAAGTAGACATAGAAGTGGTATAGTAACGCTGAGAACAGCGTCATCGACAGTGGCCATGTTGGTGGAGTACTCAAAACACTGCAATACGCTACACAGGTCTCGCATGGAGGCCCACTCGGTGGTGAAGTGTTGCTGTTCCGCAGAGCGACTGACCCATGTGTGCTGCAGCTGAAACTCCACTATTGCCTGCTGCTGCTCGCACAGTCTCTCCAGCATGTGCAAGGTGGAGTTCCACCTTGTGGGCACGTCGCATATGAGGCGGTGAGCGGGAAGGCCGAAGTTCCGCTGCAGCGCAGACAAGCGAGCAGCAGCAGGGTGAGAACGCCGAAAGTGCGCACAGATGGCCCGCACTTTATGCAGCAGCTCTGACATATCCGGGTAGTTTTTTAGAAAAAATTCTGTACCACCAAATTCAGCACATGCGCCAGGCAAGGGATGTGTGTCAAACCGGCTCGGACCAGAGCCACTACGAGATTTCGGCCATTGTCGCTCACCACCAAGCCGGGCTTGAGACTCAGTGGCAACAACCACTCATTGGCCTGTTGTTCAATGCCCGTCCACAGCTCCTGCGCAGTGTGGGGTTTATCCCCCAAACATATCAGTTTTAAAACAGCCTGCTGTCGTTTCCCCCTGGATGTGCTGATGTTGGTGGTGAAGGTGTTACGCTGAGCGGATGAGTAGGTGGTCGAGGAGGAGGAAGCGCAGTAGGAGGAGGAGGCAAAAGGAGGCAAAGAGAAATGCCCTGCAATCCTCGGTGGTGGAAGGACATGCGCCATATGGCTAGCCGGCTCAGGCCCACCTGCCACTATATTTGCCCAGTGTGCAGTTAGCGAGATATCGCGTCCCTGCCCGTGCTTACTGGTCCATGTATCAGTGGTTATGTGTACCTTGCCACAGATGGCATTGCGCAGTGCACACTTGATCTTGTCCCCGACAAGGGAAGGGATGCAGGGAAGGGATGGCTCGCCTGGAAAAGTAGTGGCGGCTGGGAACCACGTACTGTGGGACAGCCACCGCCATCAGGTTTTTGAAACTGTCCGTGTCCACCAGATAGAATGACAGCATTTCAAAGGCCAGGAATTTTGAAATGCTGGCATTCAGGGCCAGGGATCGCGGGTGAGTAGGGGGGGTACTTCCTCTTTCTCTCCAGTGTTTGGCAGATGGACAGCTGTAAGCTTCCATGGGACCATGTGGAAATGCTTGGGGATGATGGCAGACATGGTGACGTTGCTGTAATTTAGTCTTTTTGCTGGGTGGCAGGTGACACTGTCACTGTAGAGGTGGAGGAAGAGGCCGAGGCAGCAGCAGAAGAGGAAGCAGGAGGAGGCCGAGACCTTTCTTGGATTTTGAGGTAATTATTCCAATGCAGCTTGTGCCTTGAATTTAGATGCCTGGTCATGGGGGTTGTGCTCAGGTTGAGAACATTTATGCCCCGGCTCAGGCTATCATTGCACAGCTTGAAAACCACTCGTGTCTTGTCGTCAGCACATTGTCTGAAGAACTGCCACGCGGGGGAACGCCTTTGAGCTGCCTTTGGTGTGCTAGGTCCCTGGGTGCGGTGGGTAGTAGCAGGCCTACTGTCTAGGGGACACTCGCTCCGCTTTTGCAACTTGCTTCCTCTTTTGCTGTGCTGGTGCCTCTGTGCGACCACCACCTCTTCCTCCAAACTGCACACGTCACTCGCATGACCCTCATTCCATGTGGGGTCTAGGACCTCATCATCCTCCACATCATCTTCCACCCACCCTTCACCACTGCCCTCCTTGTCAGTCTGCACACTGAGGCAAGCTGCAGCAGCTTTCACCTGTGTTTCGTCATCATCAGAGATGTGCTGCGCTGGTGTTTCCATGTCCTCACCCTGCAACAGAAGTGGTTGGGCATCGGTGCATTCAATGTCTTCCACCTCAGGAGAGTCATCAAAAAGCATAATAGTTTCTTGCAGGACTTGGGGCTCAGACTGCTTGGCTAATTTACAAGGGGCTGAGGTGAAAGACAGATGGCCATGGGGTTCAGGTGCCAACTCTGAGCTTTCATCAAGGGACCGGGAGGGAGACAATGTGAAGGAACTGGAGACATTGTCAGACACCCAATCTACTATCGCCTGTACTTGTTCTGGCCTCACCAATCGTTGAGGGGCATTCTGGCCTACCATATATACCGGTGAAGGTTCTGTTGGCTACCTGAGGAAAGTGTTTCCCTTGTGCGTGTAGCAACCACACCTCGACCACGTCCTCTCCTTCCAACAGGAGGTTCACCAACACCACCAACACCAGCAGCACCAGCATCACCAGCAGCACCATGACCACGTCCCTTATTTGCTCTCCTCAACAGCTGGAACCTGGCCCTATAGGAGTAGGCAATGATTTTTGAACAATAATCTGTCCCTGTAAGCAAAAGCTTCTACCTAGTACAGTCAGATCGTTGTGTAATGCAGGGTTTGATCTGCAATCTGTCCCTCAAAGCAGCAGTATGTGAAATCTCAAATTACTCCCACAATCTGATCGTTGTGTACGATCCCACAATCTGATCATTGTGTATTATCGTAACGATCGTTGTGTTAGGCAGGGTTTGATCTGCAATCTGTCACTCAAAGCAGCAGTATGTGAAATCTCAAATTTCTGCAATCTGTCCCTCAGAGCAACAGTAGTAGTAATCTCAGGATGCAGGATCAGATGTTAAAATGTCTGCAATCTGTCCCTCACAAAAACGCTGGCAGCTTCCTCTCCCTATACTATTCAGAGTCTCAGAGAGCATGTGACTGCAGCATCAAGTGACTCCAGCTTATATAGAGGCTGGGTCACATGATGCACTGGCCAATCACAGCCATTACATTAGTAGGCATGGCTGTGATGGCTTCTAAGGGCAAACCAGTGAAACGCTTGTTGATTGGCTGTCCTGCAGCTATTCAACATGCGTGACTACCAGAACCCAGAACCCGAACCTGAACGTTTTTTGAAATGTCCGTGTTCGGGTCCGGGTCCCGGACACCCCAAAGTTCGGTACGGACCGGAACGTTACAGTCTGGGTTCGCTCAACACTACTCATGGCCTTTTTCCAATGGCCAGACTCTGACAGGGGAAAAGACCCTGATAACACGTGGTCACATATCAATAACCATTCCACGTCTTATACGGATCTCCCGGACGCAGACCCAGGAGAGGGCGACATGTGGACTTGCAGGCCTACGCCAATAAACTGTTCTCTCTCATTGCACTGGAGCTCTCGCCCATAGAACTCACCATCGACCGGATCCAAAGGATCCCTAAACCAAGACACTTAGAGGAGACCATCCTACGAGATGTTCTTCTAAGAATACATTTTTTCCAAGCTAAAGAACAGATCCTAGCTAAAACGAAGAACATGCTACCTCTACCTGACCCCTTCAAAGCAATCCAAATCTTCCCAGATTTGTCTCAAAACACACTACAGCTACGAAGGCAACTTAAAACAGTGACCAAGGCCCTCAACAACCATAAGATAATCTACAAGTGGCGCCACCCTGCAACCCTGGTCATAACTAAACACGGCACCCAGCATACAGTATTCACCATTGACAAAGGGATGAAGCTACTCCGCTCTTGGGGAGTCATACCCGAACCCCTGAAGGAAGACCATGTCAAATTTAACCAACCCGGCCCTTCCCAACACAAACCACACAAACAAGGTAACAACTCTCCAAGGAACAATTAACTCTCCTCACAGCTACCAAAGCTACTACCTCCTTTCGATCGGGCCCTTGGCTCATTGCCAGTAAGGCCTCCAACTTTACCCCCAACTTCGTCAGCTGCTCTCTGAGCTCTACATAGCTGACCGTCCACAGTTTTTCTATTTGTTATGTTATATCTGTTAACAATTTCTCTCTTGCTTTTCATTTTATTTCTTTTGTTGTAACACACTGAAATTCCAAGGCAGTAACAAACTTCAGAGTATCCACTCCCCTTAACCGAGACTACCTGAAGGAACAGCACCGAGACACAGTCCAACCTCGTTGTACCAGCAGAGTCCAGACACTCCAGCCGAACCTCATCTCTACAACCCTCCAGACCTTTTCCTGACCATCCAAACGTAAGTCCCTTACTTGTAGCACAATACCCAACTGCACCACACCATGACCATCAACGTACTATCTATTAACGCAAAGGGCCTAAACCATCCAGCCAAGAGGGCCTCTCTGTGGAAAACAGCACTGGCTAATAACTGTGATATATTATGCGTGCAGGAAACGCACTTTGCCCAAGACTCCTCTCCAACCTGTCAGTACAAATCCTTCCCTAACATATACAAATCCTGCTACACTAAGGAACAACGGGGAGTCCTTATTGCCATTAGAGACACTATCTCCTTCCAACTGCACAGTTGTCTGATTGACCCTGAGGGCAGGTACATTACTTTACACTGTACCATTGAAGGCTCTCAATACACCATAGCGTCACTGTATGCTCCCAATCAACGCCAGATGTCATTCTTGAAATCCACCATCCAAAAAATCAAAGACACCCAACAGGGTCATCTACTAATATGTGGGGACTTTAACTTAGTACCTGACTATGATTTAGACTCATCTTCTGGTCCTAAGAGATTTATCTCACCCTTGAGTAGAGTTGAGCGAACCCGAACTGTAACATTCGGGTTGGTACCGAACTTTCGGGTGTCCGTGTCCCGAATCCGAACCCAAACGTTTGAGAAAAACGTTTGGGTTCTGGTATTTTATCACGCATGTTGAATAGCTGCAGGGCAGCCAATCAACAAGCATTTCACTGGTTTTCCCTAGAAGCCACCACAGCCATGCCTATTAATGGCATGGCTGTGATTGGCCAGTGCATCATGTGACCCAGCCTCTATATGAGGCTGGAGTCACAGTGCTGCATGTCACATGCTCTCAGGTTAGTGTAGGGAGAGGATGCTGCCGATGCTGTGAGGGACAGATTGTGAGTTACAGATTGCAGTGATAATAACTAGGTAGAGATTACTACTACTGCTTTGAGGGACAGATTGTAGATCTATAACATCTCATCCTGCATTACAGAAAGATCTGATTACAGAACAATCTCTCATCCTGCATTACAGAACGATTTGATTACAGAACGATCTCTCATCCTGCATTACAGAACGTTCTGATTACAGAACGATCTGATACTGGACTAGGTAGAGATTACTACTGCTTTAAGGGACAGATTGCAGATCTAACAACATCTCCAATGTTGCTACCTTTTGCAGCCCTCTAGCACTTTCCAGGACTTTTTTACAGTCATTTTTGTGCCGAAAAGTTCCGGTCCCAATTGAATTCAATGGGGTTCGGGGTAAAGTTTGGATAACGTTCGGTACCGAACCCGAAAGTTTCCGGAAAGTTCGGCCGAACCTGCCGAACCCGAACGTCCAAGTGTTCGCTCAACTCTACCCTTGAGCAAACTTATTTCAGAATATGATCTATATGATGTATGGAGGTGCTGCCACGCGGAGGAGAGAGACTACACGTACCTCTCCCCACGTCACAACACATATTCTCGTATTGACCTCTTTCTCTCAGACAAATGGTTACTGTAAAATGTCCATTCATCAAAAATCCACACTATCGCCTGGTCGAATCACGCGCCTGTGAGCATTGAAATTTCAACAAAGACATTGCAACCCCAAGCCTACATATGGAAAGTAAACAACTTTTTACTACAAGACAACAACAATACTAAGTACATTTCTAAACGACTAGATTCATTTTTTGCTGCTAACAAGGGCTCGGTTTCTGACCAGGCGACCTTGTGGACCACTCATAAGGCCTTCATTAGAGCTTTTTTTATACAGTTGGGATCTAAAGTGAAAAGGAGAAGGACGCAGCATATGTCAGAGTTGACCACAGCGATTGACTCTAACAACTCCCAAAACAAATTGTGCCCTTCGCCCAAACTACAATCCAAAATGTTTCAGCTTCGCCATGAGCTCCGTGCCTTGTTGCTAGAAGATTTTGAACGAATGCAATGGAAAATTAAAGCTATATCCTACACTACTGGCAACAAGATGGGGAACGCCATGGCACTACAAATTAAAGGGCATTGCATTAAAACTAGAATAACATGCCTACATCACCCACAAAAAACTTTTAAACCCCCAATCCATAGCGAATGCCTTTAGAAGTTACTACAGTAACTTGTACAACATCAAGGTAGATAAAGATACCCACAAGCCATCCCAAGAAGAAATATAGTCCTTCCTAGACCAGATAAAACTTCCTAAACTAACGGAAAGACCAAATTACCACCTTGAACAAACCGTTTTCCATAGATGAGAAAAGTGATAGGCCAGTTGCCCAACGCCAAATCTCCGGGTCCAGACGGCCTCACCGGAGAATACTTTAAACAATTCCAAAAGCAACTCCTCCCACACATGTGTGATCTCTATAACGGAGATGCTCTCCGCACTAGTGGTGACATTGCCAAAGGCAGGGAAAGACCCATCGCTCCCCTCAAACTACCGTCCCATATCCCTTCTCAATCTTGACCTTAAGATCTACACCAAAACACTAGCAAACCGACTGATAGATATAATGCCACTACTAATCCATAAGGATCAAACCGGTTTCATAAAAGATCGCCAAACCTCGGACGCCACAAGATGCATAATCAACTTAATTCACCATGCGAACACTACCAAAACGCCTTCTCTGCTTCTTTCACTAGATGCAGAGAAGGCGTTTGACAGGGTCAACTGGGACTATCTCGCCTTGACCTTACAAAAATTTGGATTTACATGTCTTATCCTCCAAGCTATCCGAGCACTTTACACTAAACCTTCCGCGCAAGTATATACATCCAACCTTCTATCCATTCCATTTCAGATCGCCAATGCCATGAGGCAGAGATGCCCTCTTTCACCACTAATCTTCAACTTAGTCATGAAGCCCCTTGCAGAACATATCAGATCGAACAATAGCATCACAGGTTTACACATCAAACCCCATCATCACAAGATAAGCCTATTCACGGACAAAGTAATCCTAATATTAACTAACCCAACATCCTCCCTAGTAGAAGCTCAAAAAATACTAAGGTGGTTCAGTAGGATCTCCTATTACAAAATCAATACAACCAAATCCTGCATCCTTGATATAGGGGTAGACGCAACAACTATCAATCTTCTCCAGCAACAACACCCTTATAAATGAGCTGATAAAAGTATACCCTACCTGGGTATCCAGCTCACAAGATCCGCCAAATCTCTATTTCAGCATAACTATCTCACCACTAGGGAAAAAATACAACAAGAACTTCTTAAGGTGGGCAAACATGAATTCTCCTGGTCAGGCAGACTTGCGGCATTTAAAATGATGCATCTTTCGCAACTTATAGATCTTTTTAGAACTTTACCAATCCCGGTCCCGGTCACCTTCTTCAAATCCTTACAATCTATATTGTCCCAATTCATATGGAAGGGTAAGAAAACTAGATGTGTTCACCACAAACTAATCAAACATAGAATGTGTGGAGGTGCAGGCTATATCGACTTTTACGACTACTACACAGCAACGGCGCTATCTCAACTTAGAGAATGGTTCTCACAGTCCCCAAAAACACTTTGGAGCATGATAGAAGCCTCTTACAACCCCCAACATTCACCAACAACTCAGCGCTCAACTAGGGGCAAAAACCCCATCCCCCCCCCCCCACTATGCAAACAGCAATCAAAGTCTGGAAACACCTGATACAACAATCCCAACTACACCAAACACATATTCCCTTGAAAATTCCACTATCAGCTCTAACCCCCCTCATTACCCAAATCTCTCTATCTTCATGGGCCAAAAAAGGACTCAACCATATACACGACCTATATGATGACAATGTACCTAAGACCTTCCATAACATACAAAAATAATTCAATCTCTCTCCACACGACGTATATCAATTCATGCAAATTCAACACTGCCTAACCAATGCGATCACCTAGGGCACAGTAGGTCCCCGTAGGGGTGCCCTGGATGAGAGCTAAACACACAAAGTTTACCGTCTCCTCATCGATACTGCTGTCCTCTTCAAATGCATGACCTGGTCCAGAATCCACATGGACTACCACTCTAGCTATCTATAGATACTTCGGAAAAATGGATAAGTACTACAAACTAATTTCACTGCGTTAATCACCCGGAACTGCTTTTTTTTTTTCTCTTTTGTTCTCTTGTTCTGTTGGACTATAGAATATTTTATGACACCAAATATCAATATATAATACGTATGTACACTGCTACTGTTGTGATATTCCTATATCTTTTCAATAAAAATATATTGGAAAAAAAATCTGTGGAAGGCAAGTACCCTAGCACAGCTTAATCCCTTTAGGGGTGCTGGGGTACTGCCTCTCTCAGACAAAATCAGACTCTCCGCCTCGGGAAGATGCTTATCTATTCAACATGTTATTACCTATATGTTATTGCTATACCGAAGGATTACTGGTTTCACATACTATTCTATATATTGTTTCATCAATGGATATTTCTTTCTGTATGTCACTGAAACATTTAAATAAAAACTATTGAAAGAAAAGAGTGTGCTATGTCGGCTCTGCAAGCATGGACTTTATGACAAAGCCGAAAAATGCAACTTTGAGCAACAAAGCATCCAGTTTTTAGGCCTAATCATTTCCACTGATGGAATTAAAATGTATCCACAGAAAGTTGCAGCGATACTGGATTGGCCAGTTCCCACAGACAAGAAGGGGATACACCGTTTTGTGGGTTTTGACAACTTTTATCGCAAGTTTTCAAGAACTTTTCAGCCATCATCCACCTTATCACACAGCTTACTAATCAGGGTACCTGTTTTTGTTGGTCTGATGAAGCACAGGTTGCTTTTGAAACTTTGAAAAGATGATTTACTGTTGCATCTGTCTTGAGCCACCCGGACTCTGCTTTACCCTACATCATTGAAGTAGATGCCTCAGAAAACGCCATTGGGGCCATTCTGTCACAACGCCAAGGCCTCAAGGAGGTGACCCACCCAGTGGCGTTCTTTTCACGGAAACTTTCACCAGCCAAAAGGAACTATGATGTATAGGATCGAGAACTGCTGGCAATTAAAGCCGCGCTGAAAGAGTGGAGATATTTGTTGGAGGGAGCAGCGCATCCGATACTGATCTATACGGATCATAAAAACTTGGAGTATCTGAGGTCTGCAAAACGCCTAAAACCACGTCAAGCCCGCTGGGCACTATTCTTTTCAAGGTTTACATTTCATATAACTTACAGACCTGGATCAAAAAACACCAAACCTGAGGCGTTATCACGCATGTTTGAAGATCCAAAGGATATTCCAAATCCAGATACCATTTTACCAGCTGGGAACTTATTGTCACAATTGCAATAAGCTTCTGCAGGATTACACAGTCCTCCAGGGATCACATTACAAGCCAAGAACGGACTATGATGGAGGGGTGAGCAGATCTTCGTACCCGAGGGAACTCGAACAAGGGTGCTGGGGGTTTGCCACAACCATCCTTTGGCGGGTCACTTTGGAATCCACAAAACCATAGAGCTGGTACAACGATCATTCTGGTGGCCTGTATTGAAGCAAGACTTTTAAGCCTATGTGAGCACATGTACCACCTGCATTCAGAATAAAAGCTCCCAAAACAGGGCCTGGGGATTACGCAGACCCCTGCCTATACCTGACCAACCTTGGAAGATGATTTCAATGGACTTTATAGTTGAATTAACACCCTCAAATGAGTGTACTGCTATCTTCGTAGTCGTGGATCGCCTATCAAAGATGGCTCATTTTGTTCCCCTGAAAAATACACCTTCAGCTGCAGAAACTGCTCAAGTCTTTTTAAAGATATTGTTAGACTCCATGGTGTTCCCAAGGGTATCCTATCTGACCGCAGTGTTCAATTTACTTCCAAGTTTTCCAGAGCCTTATGTGGGACTTTACAGATTGAACTCTCTTTTTCATCCACCTATCATCCCCAAACCAACGGGCAGGCTGAACATACTAATTAGACCCTGGAAGAATACATCTGGTGCTTCACCTCCTTTGTTCAGGACAATTGGGTAGCATTACTGCCCTTGGCTGAGTTTGCATATAATAACTCCAATCACTCAGCTACCAAGCAGTCCCCTTTCTTTGCCAACTATGGGTTCCACCCTACCTTCTTACCGGACCTTGTTACTGAGTTCTCCGTTCCAGTAGTTCAAGACACCTTGGACTTTTTCTCCTGCAATAACCTGTTGTTACAGGAGACCATCAAGAAAGCACAAGAGGACAGCAAGAGGTCTTTTGACAGGAAAAGAAGAAGGGAATTGATCTTGCAACTGGGAGACCAGGTCTGGCTTTCCACAACCAATCTAAAGATGGCGTGTCCTTCAAAGAAGCTGGCACCAAGGTTCATCGGACCATTCCCGGTAAGAAGGAAAATGAATGATGTGTCTTTTGAATTGTCTTTACCAAAATCCTTCAATATCCATCCAGTGTTTCATGTGTCCCTGCTGAAACCTATGGTACCCGACCTGTTCCCAGATCGTAGTTCAAGACCTCCGGCACCTGTCATTATTGATGGGGATGAAGAATTTGAGGTTGAGGCTATTATCGACTGCAGAAAAAGAAGGGGCCAAACACAATATCTGATCAAGTGGAAGGGTTATGGTCCAGAAGAGAATTCCTGGGAACCCACACAAAACATGCATGCCACAGACTTGATCCATGCCTTCTTCTGCAGAAATCCACGAAAGAAGAAACAAATGGGCACCCGGAGGGTGCCCATAGGGAGGGGGCAATATCAGGAAGCCCGCAGTACAATCAGACTGTTACGGCACGCGCATGCACACTCACGCACCAATGCGCACATGTATGCACACTCACTTATCAAGGCACGCGCTTGCCGCTGATACTGGTCCTAGACGGGCTATTTTAACTGAACTACTGCAATGACACATTGCTGTTTGGTCTGCAACTTTCGTGTTGTTCCTGAAACCCTGCTATCTGCCATTTGTGACCTTGACCCGGCTTGTTCTTCACCAGTGTCTGATTGCTGCCTACCCTGATCCCGGCTTGCCTTGTGACCTTTCTTCTGCCTACTCCTTCTGCCTGCTGATCTGCCTGAATGTTGCCAACCCAACCTGCCTGACCCTGCTCTGCTGTCCAGCCAGTCTGTTACAGTATCCTGCTCTGCTGTATAGTCAGTCTGCTACAGTATCCTGCTCTGCTGTCCAGCCAGTCTGCTACATTTTTCTGCTATGCTGTCCAGCCAGTCTGCTACAGTATCCTGCTCTGCTGTCCAGCCAGTCTGCTACAGTATCCTGCTCTGCTGTCCAACTAGTCTGCTACAGTATCCTGCTCTGCTGTCCAACTAGTCTGCTACAGTATCCTGCTCTGCTGCTCATCCAAGTCTGCTGCAGCATCCCGTTCCATGGCAATCTGCTGATCACTGCTGTTCCTGGACTGATTGCAGGCACTCTTACCCCACCGTGCTCCTGTGGCTGCTGTATCACTCCCAGCAGTCCGCGAGCCGGAGTTGTATGAGAGGCCTCTCTCTACCGTCAGGCTCACATCCCAGGTACGTAACAGTTTGCGCAAGAAAAAATGTTTTAATTTTCTTCGCACATTTTCCAAAAACTTGTGGGAAAAAAGGACATGTTCAAAAGACTCATCATGCCTCATAGAATATAGGTTGGGGTGCTTGCTTTCCAAAATGGGGTCCTTTTTTGGGCATTTCCATTGTCCTGCTGCTCCAGTGACTTCAAAAGTGTGATAGGTTGTCAGGAAATGAGATGTGTAATTTATGCCCCCAGAACGCCTGAAGGTGATTCTTGGATGTTGGGTCTCTCTATGTGGCCAGTATGTGTTAGAAATATCTTTTTTTTTAATAAGAATTTTTATTAAGATGTTCAGATACATAAAGTTAAGTATGTAATAACTTTCAGTTACATAGGTACAGTAGGCCCAAGTGTTTAATATGCGATCCAATTATGAAAACGGTGAAGAGTTGCAACCAAGATTATACTAAAAGTATACATAGTAAACATGTAGATTAGCAATCAGGAATAGTGTATACCTGTAAATGCTATCTAAATGAGGCCAGTGAAGTGCCCATGCAACAAAAACTTCCAAATACATAAAATAAAATAAAAAGGAAAAGTAAAGAAGAGAGGATGAAAGACTATGTGACATAGAGTCGCCACATCTTCTAAGAAGAACCATTATGGCCCAGATGATTCCGGAGTCACAGTTCAGCACACAACAATGTCATCATATGCTTTGGAGTATTTAAATGCAACCCAAACATTCCAGGTTTGTTAAGTTTTTCTATATTTTCATTTGCTATTGCCCTGGTTTGTCCACCGTACGGAGCCTTTCTATCAGGGTGGGGGAGTATACGGATTTCCAATATTTTGGAATCTAAGATTTTGCCGCAGTGAGTAAATGTCTGGTAAAGGACCTTTTATATTTCTTCATTGTACAGTTGGAGATATGTAAAATGCAGCAAGCTGGGGACAGTTGAATCGAGGTTTCAGTGATCAATTTTATGGTATCAATAACTGAACGCCAGAAGTTCTGTATGAGTGGGCATTCCCTCTAAATATGCACTGTCCCGCTCCTGATTGCAGTGCCAACACCGATCAGAGGCATCCGGAAACCATTGTTTCAGTTTGACTGGCGTCACATACCAATTGGTAAGGAGTTTAAATGAGGTCTCCTGAAAACGAGTGCTGATGGAGCATTTGTGCATGAATACGTACGCACGCATCCATTGTTCATCTGTGAATGTTACGTTTAGGGCTTTTTTCCAGAACAACTTATGAGTATTCGTGCCTGTAGAAATATTTTTTAAATGGACAACTTTGTGTAAGAAACAATGCGTTTTCATTTTCTTTCCACATTTTCCAAAAACTTGTGGGAAAAAAATCACATGTTCAAAAGACTCATCATGCCTCATAGAATATACGTTGGGGAGTTTGCTATCCAAAATTGGGTCATTTTGTGGGTAATTCCACTGTCCTGGTGTCTCAAGGCCTTCAAAAGTGTAATCGGTAGTCGAGAAATTAGATGTGTAATGTCCCTAGAACACCTGACGGTGTCTCCCTGCATGTTGGGTCTCTCTTTGTGGAAAGGCTGTGAAAAAGTCTCACACATGTGGTATCACCATACTCAGGAGGAGTAGCAGAATGTGTTTTGAGGTGTAGTTGTAAGTATGCATATGCCATGGGAGAGAAATAACCTGCAATTTTGTTTAAAAAAAAATTCATTTTGGAAAGAATTGTGGGAAAATATTACAACTTCAAAAAACTCACCATGCCTCTTACTAAATATCTTGGAATATCTACTTTCCAAAAAGGGGTAATTTGTGGGGTATTTGGGGGATATTTTTATAGTCCTGGCTTGTTAGTGTCTCAAGAAATGAGCTGTCAGTACATCAGGTGTGATCAATTTTCAATGGTTTGCACCATAGCTTGTAGATGCTATAACTTTCACACAGACCAAATAATATGCACTGATTTGGGTTATTTTTAACAAAGCAATGTAGCAGTATACATTTTAGCTAAAATTAATGAAGAAAAAATACTCATTTGAAAAATTTTATAGCAGAAATGAAGAAAAACATGTTTGTTTTTTTTAAAGTTTGTTTTTGTCATTTATAGCACAAAAAAATAAAAAACCCTGCAGTGAATAAATAACACCAAAAGAAAGCTCTATGTGTGTGAAAAAAAGGACAAAAACGTCATATGGGTACAGTGTTGCATGATTAATTGTCATTCAAAGTGTGAAAGCACTGAAAGCTGAAAAGTGGTCTTGGCAGGATAGTGGTCCCATAGATCTGCTGCACAGGAGGCTACAAGAGACTGTTATCAAGACAGATTCAGACACCAATACTAATTGCATTTGCAAATGCTGATCGGGGTCACTGCTTAAATCCAAAGCTCTGTCCTAGACCTGCTCCACTTAACAAACTTAAGCGACAGCAACTCAAAATTATCTTATAAGAGAGACATTATCTCTCCCACGGATGTCTCAGGAACTGCTACCCAGCCACATAAGAGACAAGGTGAGTTGAAAGAGTTCTTCCCAGACTCCGAAAAGGAGATGAAGCTGGTAAAGATGCCAAGGAGGTGCTCTCCCGGAGACTCAGACGGAGATGCAGATAAAACCTTAAGTAAAAAGTGACAAGACAGAGGTAAATATTATGAGCGCATAAACCCAGTGGCTTAAGTGTTGGTAATATATGGGATGAATATACAGTCCAATTTTAAAATATCATATACAATCTGATATTCCAAAGGGCAGCTCCGTGCCAATAGGAAAGAACACTTCTAAGAGACTGGAAACCAAAGATGCATAGGCGCCTCTAAGTGTAAACCATTTACAGGCAAAGTTTACTAAAACATGATAAAAAATTCCAGCCTTTGCCATCTCCTTCCCTAACACTCTTAGACTCTGTCTTGGTTTTGTTTTTGGCCTGGTTTCTGTTTTGGCATTTTTTTACAACATCCCTTCACTGCTTCACTATCACCATGCTTGAAGCTCACTGATGGGCTGTGCTCATTCATTCCCCATACACCCACAGATTCCAAGGGTTTTTTTTTTTTCTCCACTCAACATACACGTCCTGTCCACATCCTGCACATATTCCCATAGCTCATGTTTATTTACTTCTTTTTTTGTAGCCACATCTTATCCTCATTAATCCACACACTAGATGACCCAGTGGTGTGTCTGGCTCTCACTGACTGCTCCATCCGTTTGGGACGGTGTTTCCCACCTCAGCCCGGTGTCGGGCATCTGTCTCTGGCCCCCACTCTCCCCTGGATACGGGATACACCACCAAGGGGATACTTTGTAAGTTACAACAACTACGTTTTTCCAGACTAGCGTTTTTTGCTTATAGAGTTACCATTAACTCATATGTTCATTATCTATTTTAGAACACTCTGTTTGCATCATACTCCTGATGAGTGGCTGTATGCCATGAAACTCGTCAAGTTTATATAAAAGGATGCTCAGATTAATTTGATCACATTATGCAATTCAAAAGCACAGCTTGTGTTTGATGAATAATTAAAGACATCCAAATCAATTTGTACTGCTCATTGTGTCTTTCTCTTGTCTTTCAATTTAGATACTTCTCAATGTAAATATGTGTATATTAATTGTCTCTATACATGATTGGATTATGTGTATAACATATCATGGTTTTAATATAAGAGTAATGTACACTTAATTATTATTTTTATCAATAAATTACGGACATGCGTTTTGCTAATCAGCAGCACTATATTGTGTGTTTCTTAATGACTGGCCTCATTTAAAATCCCAATTTTTTTTCTCCTTGTACTCATGATAAAAATGTTACTCACAAACAAGGAGTGAATGAGCGTATTGCAGTGTCAACCACTGCTAGCTATAATCAGCTTCCACATCAGCTATCCAGGAACTGCCGACGCGTTCTCGGAGCTTCCGCCCGTTCTTCAGGCCGAGATTCCGCCATGTTGGATAAGGGCGCGTTTATGGGCAAGTGTGTGGGACGTGTGATGGAAGCACGTGCCGCCTGCACATCTACTGCGGCTATATAATAACAAGAGCCTGATACATAATGCTAAAAGCAGATACGGGTGCATTGTAAACAAAACTTTATGTTATGAGAATAAATGTGAGATGTTTATCAGGATGAATCACTATGTGTTGGCATTATTGTGCTTTGCGGGTAACGTAAAAGGGATATAAGGGGGAATTTTTAAAGGGAAATGGAATTTTTAAAAAAAAAAAAGTTTTAAGAACTTTTTAAAAAAAAAAGACTGTAGGCAGGGCGTGTCTGGCCAGCAACCTTGATGGCCGCTCTTCTGTGAGGCTCCTGTGTTCCCAGCCACAGACCGACCAAAAAAGCGACTATACTGACGGCATCTACTCCAAGGTGTGTTCCTGAATCTACCCCCTGCCCAGACATGATGTCTCGCGGCAGGAAGAATGCTGATTGGCTGCAGAAGCTTACAGATTTCTTCCCAGCATATGGCCCTGACTCCAATCAAGATGGCGCCGAGACAAACAACAGCACAGCACCCACAAGGAGAGGGAGAGATGAGCCGTGAGCGTAGATTGGCCTTCCCTCTGTATGAGGGCGACCCGGGTGAATCCTCTCCCCCCCTATCTCCCACGACGCAAAGTCCGCTAAAGTCCAGGCACCACATGGAAGGCTTGGAGCATGGTCCGATCGAGTATTCGTTTGCTGAAACAATCGCTCCGTCTAACCTCGTTTCTTCTCCCATAGAGAATATACCCGCCTCAGATCAACCCATTACAGAGGTTGTCTTGAAGAATATGCTGATCTCTTTGCGACAATCTCTTCACTCTGACATGCATACAGCCCATGTCCCTGTCAAACAATCTATACAGAAGCACGAGGCAAGAATTTCACATGTGGAAACCAAAATCAGTGAAATGTGCATAGCCCACAATAACATTGTAGATGGCCACACTGACCATAAAGCAGAACTGCAAAAACTATGTGTCAAAATAGCCGACCTGGAGGATCGCTCCAGGCGGAACAATCTAAAGCTCCGCAGTATACCGGAGGCGATAACACCCAACGCACTGGTACCATATGTGCAACAACTGATGAAGGTCTTAAGTCCGTCCCTCTCCGATCTGGAACTGGCAATTGACAGGGCTCACAGTCCCAAACCGGATTTCCTCTCAGCCTCTGTACCAAGAGATGTCCTGACACGGGTACATTTCTATAATGCGAAAGAAAAAGTCATGGTGGCTGCGAAAAACGCCCCTTCACTACCTGAACCCTACACTGGGATCAAAATTTATGCGGACCTTTCGAAAGCGACACTACAAAATAGAAGAAACCTTTCAACCATAACAAAGGCACTCCGGAATCACAATATCCCCTACCAATGGGGATTTCCCACTAAAATAACGATTAAACGACAAGGAGCCTGGAATCAGGTTTGAACTTACTCAAGGAATGGGGAATAATACCAGTATTGGACCCTTCCCCTTCTCCAAAATGTTTGCAACGTATGGAAACACAATGGTCCTAAACCACAGACCGTTGCTTAGATGCCTCAGTTCGATCTACTAGATGCTGGGCTCCTTTTATAGCCTCTTTGACAGACTATGTTCAATTTCACTTTAGTTCCGATCATTACGTTAATGATTCAGATGTTCTTACCCCCCTCGTTCATAGAAGTAGCAAGAGATGCTACCCATGTTCCTTGCATTTTCGGCTAGTCTTTCTTATTCTTACCCCAGTTTTTCCCTTTCCCGCAAAAATATCATCCTCCCTGTTTGTGCATTTGAAGACTATGTTCTTACAAGAGCAACAACCTCTGAACGACTTCAGTTCATCCTCAGTTTGGCCTTACTTAACTCCTCGACTAAGGAAACCCACCCTTACCAACATCAATCTCAGACCTGTAGATTTCTATAATCTCCCCCATCTACAGTCACATCAGCTCCTACATGTTACAAGAAACTCACTTTGCTATAGGCAAGTCACCAACTCTACACCTGTGACAATATCCTCACACCTTCTTTGCCTCCAATCCCCGGAAGTAAAATGGAGTACTGACGTCAATAAGGAATACGACCACTTGTCATTTCCATTCAGAAATAGTGGACCCCTTGGGCAGATACCACATCCTCATATGTGACATTAATAGGACTACATATACCATTGCAAATGCATATGCCCCGAACACCAAGCAGCTAAGATTTTGTAGAAAACTCTTTAAGAAAATTCTAGACCTCAAAAAAGGTAAACTTATTATCGGTGGAGACTTTAATATCATAAACAACAACGCTTTGGATGTCTTGAACACCAAAAGGGCACCCCACCAAACCCTAAACCACTTACTACACTCCCTCGACTTATACGACATTTGGAGATGCCAGCACAGCACTGAAGGAAACTATTCCTACTATTCCCCACCACATCTCTCATATTCCCGAATGTACTTTTTTTTATTACAGATAAATGGACATTACAAACAGTAACTTCATCACAAATTGGGACCATAACATGGTCGGACCATGCCCCGGTCTCGATACAAACTCTGGAGCCTATACTTGTCCCTGTTGTCTAAACCTGAACATCATCAGAAAATCACCTCGGCCCACACGTTATTCTTTCAAACAAACTCTTCACCAGAAGTGTCTGTTCCCACCTTGTGGGCCACTTACAAAGCCTACATGAGGGAAATCTTTATACAACTGCAATCCAATCTGAAAAGCCGGAGGAGAAAGCAAATTGAGGAGGTCTTAGACTCAATTAAGCAGAAAGAAATACAAAATAAGCAAAACCCCACCCTAGTCCTAACAGATTCCTTACAGCAAGATAGACAAAAACTCTGATCCCTATTATCATATCAAACTGAATACAATTTGAAGAGAACCAAATCCATCTACTACTCCTTAGGGCAGTGTTTTTCAACTCCAGTCCTCAAGGCACACCAACAGGTCATGTTTTCAGGATTTCCATGAGTTTGCACAGGTGATTTGATCAGTTTCACTGCCTTAGTAATTACTACAGCTGTTTCATCTGAGGGAAATCCTGAAAACATGACCTGTTGGTGTGCCTTGAGGACTGGAGTTGAAAAACACTGCCTTAGGGAATAAAGCTAACTCTCTACTAGCAAAATCAGTTAAACACCAACGCCTAAAAGCAAAGATCAATGCAGTTTACCACCCCATCTCCAAAAAACGTTATACAAACCCTGCAGATATTGCGGATGCCTTTGGGGACTTTTACCAAGCTCTCTACAACCTCAAAGATTATGACACAACGCCTCAACATACCCCACTAGCTATACAGGAATATTTAAGAACTATGAACTTACCCTCTCTCACAGAGACCCAAATCCAATCCATATCTAAACCCTTCACCCCCCAAGAAATAGAAGAAACTATAAAAACCCTCCCACTTCATAAATCCCATGGAGGAGATGGTTATACCAACAAATTTTACAATCAATTTCCAACTGACCTGGCTCCTGACCTTGCAGACCTCTTCAATTTTGCTGCATCCTCTGGCTCTTTTCCCACAGAGTTTTTACAATCGATTATTACCAGGATACCTAAACCTGGCAAGAATCCCCAAGAAGTACAAAACTATAGACCCATCTCCCTCATTAACACAGATATCAAGATATGCGCCAAAACTTTAGCTAGAAGATTTATTCCCTTGATTCCTATGTTGATACACCCAGTGGGTTTTGTACCGGGGCGATCTCCCTCTTCCATGACCTACAACACAAAAAAACGCCTTCTCTGTTCCTCTCCTTGGACGCAGAGAAGGCGTTTGATAGAATTCACTGGGGATTCTTGCAGGAGACTCTACCAAAATTGGTTTCACAGGTTGGATTAACAATGCTAATATGGCCCTTTACTCATCCCCCTCAGCGAGAGTTCTGACAGACGGTCTACTATCTAAACCTTTCAGTATATCTAATGGCACACGCCAGGGCTGCCCCCTGTCCCCTATAATATTTGCCCTCCTAATAGAACCCCCAGCATCCAAAATAAGAGCAGAACCGAGAATTTCTGGCATACCATACAACCACACCGAACAAAAAATTTGTCTCTTTGCGGATGATATAATCCTCTTGGTAACTAATCCAACCCAATCTCTTCATTTTGTTCAACAAACCCTGGCTCAATATACTCAAATATCTTACTACAAACTGAATGTCTCAAAATCTGTAATTCTCAAATTATACCTCCCCCCTCACATCCAAAATACCTTACAACAAAAATACACCTTTTCATGGTCCTCAAAATCAATCCCATACTTAGGAATTAATCTTACCCGAACACCACATAACTATATGACCTTAACCACAAAATAATCTTACAATCACTGCCAAAAGAATTAAATTCACTACGTTCTAATAGTATCTCAAAACTAGGTCGTATAGCCATTGTGAAAATATTTATACTCCCCAAATTATTATATCTATTTAGAACTATTCCTATCATTCTCCCCAAAACATTTTTCTAAATTGCCCAACAATGTATAAACCAATACATGGGAGTTGAAACGCCTCAGATATGCAATCCATCTGTTGTATAGACCATTGAACAAAGGAGGTGCTGCCCTTCTGCATCTGCACACATACTATATAGCGTCACTACTAGATCAACTATACTATTGGTGGCACCCTTCCAAAGAAAAAATGTGGTCCATATTAGAATCATCCATGCTCCACCCCTTGACCCCGAATACTTACCTACTCTTGTCCTGTATTCTCCCCGAATTCATGAACTGCAACCACCAAACCATTAAAGCCTCCCAAACAGCATGGTCATTCCTAATCTCCCAAAACGCACAACCAGCTGAATTTACAAAAATCCCCATGGCATGTCTTAAAGGAATTATACCATATTTAAATATTACCTCATGGGCAAATTGCAGGATCCATCATCTCCAACAGCTCTACGACAAAGGGAGCTTAGTCCCTTTCCCACCCTACAAAAGGACTATAACTTACCACCCTCTGAGTTCTACACATATATAAGAATATCCCATTACTTGCATTCCCACAAGATCCCCATAGAAATCTCTATCCAAACCAAAGTACGTCAGTTCTACGACACCCCGCACTACAGGGGCCATGGAATCTCCTTTTTCTATACACTCATTAGCGAGAAAATATTCCCAACTAGAGCCTCGTCACTGGAAAAATGGGAAACATTACTAAACCATCAGCTAACAGATGAAAACTGGCAGAAAGTATTACTCTACTCTGCCAAAACTTCCCGATGCGCAAATCATTTGGAATCCTACCTAAAAATATTCCACATGTGGTACCTCACGCCACTAAAACTTTCAAAGATCTATCCTAACACTCACCCACAGTGTGGGCGCAAATGTGGCGACCAAGGTTCCCTCATTCACATAATGTGGTCCTGTAAATCTGTCACTTCTTATTGGAACGAGATTTTTAAATCAATAGCGGATGTAACAGGCCACATTATTAATCCGGATTCAAAAATAGCACTCCTGCATATTGGATTAGATTCCCTTCCTCTTACTTCTAGACATATCATTATACACATTTTATATGCAGCAAAATTATATATAACCAGGAAGTGGAAGTCTAGCAACAGACCTAGCGTAACAGAAACCATTGCAGAAATTAATCATCAATATGACATGGAAAGAACATCTGCACTAATCAATTTCACTTACAAAAAATTTCTCCAAAAATGGGCCTTATAGACTAAAAATCCCAAATGCACAATTACTTGACATACTCTCTATCAAAATGAATGCTAGTATTGTAGCTATAAGATCAATGCACCTAAGATTTTACTACCCCCCACCCTTCCTGTTCTTCTTAGGACTAAGTACCCCTCCTTAAAATACAGTACCACAATACGTTTTTGGTAATACCTTGTAACCACTTTTCCTCATTTGTTGGATAAGCCCTTCATTGTTATTATGATGTCAATGTATACTATGATGTAGAAACCAGCGCCTTCCCTAATCGCAAACTAATAGTTTAACAAATTAACATGTAAACACACTAAATAATGTGCTAAAAGTAAAGTGAATACGAACTGTGCGATTATTGAATATATGAAGAGGGGGCTGCTGTACTCAGGAAATACCTGCTGGAAATCTATTAGAATATATATCAGCGCCCGTCCCTCTAAAAGTGAATCACTCTATAAAAGTAAATATATCTAGGATGTATAATAAACCATAACATTGCAATCAATAAATATATCACATAAATAAAATAAATGCGTGTGATAGCCAATGTCTAATAAACAATACACAACTTAGAATTGCTGTACTCAGGTTGATGACCTGCTCTAAAGTCAAAAACAACAAAGAGAACAACAGTCCAAAAAGTCCACAAGTCAATGGGCTAATCCTTAATTAAAGTGATGAGTGCTTCAAAAGTGCTGTAGATAAAGTGCAAATCCGTGCTCCAATAATCAAAAAATGTGCAGTGAAGTGACACAAATTGGATGGTGACCCCCTTTTGTGCCCGCACTCACCAGAGGACGTGGACCCACTGCTTTTCAGTCAGTGGATCAACAAAAGCCAAATTCTGGTGGGGGCTCAAGATCCCGGACGTCAAAAAAGATTTCAATGAGATTGGTCCTTTCACTGATGCGATGTCCAAGGGCACTAGGAATCCGCCGGTAACGTGTTATTCCCGTCCTCCAACACCCGGGACACCGGCAACTCTCCACACTCCGCACCACGCATGCGCATTGACCTCAATGTATACTATGCCTACTTTTCTTGTCGATTACTTTGATGCTCAGACATGTACTCTAACTCCGACATGAACAATATTTAATGTTGTAACCTTTAATTCACAATATAAATTATTGAAACTAAAAAAGACTGTAATAAAGGACTGCAAAAAAAACTGTGAAAAATGACTTGTACGAAAAACTATTAATCAAGGAAGCTAGAACCATAATTTGGGGCTCCACAAAGGGTCATGATGCAATGTGATGTACCTGTTACACACATTATATAAATGTTCTATGAAAGATCTTAGAATAAAGTAACATATATAGTGGCCCAGAAAATATATAATGGGACAAAAAAGCTAATGTAAAAGCTAGGGGAGGGCACTACATTTATGTAATTATATATGAAAAAAGGAACAATGTATTTCTACCCTGAAGAGATATGTGTTATATATGGGTGTGTATATGTATATCCATGTCAAGACGACCATATATAGGTACTAAATGTACTGCAGTACAAGTCAGAATGCTAAAAGGGAGATGTCAAAAACCTATACACAAAAAGTGGATAAAAGAAGGTGCATGCGCGGCAGCTCCCGTAAGGGATGTGTAAGCCGGGAGCTCCGCACCGCTCCAGACGATTCTTAGCCCCAGCACCAGCAATACTGAGTGGACTGAGTCCACAAGTGCCTACCTCCTGGGGACATCAGTGCACCCCCCTGTATGTCTGGTGAGCCACACAGAGGAGAGGTATCCCGCCGGCTCGAGTTCGGAGATCAGGCCCCGGACCTCTCCAAGATGGCGACCTCTCCATTGCCTGTCAGGCATGACGAGGAAACGGACTCCAAAGCAGACCTCCCGCCTACCTCCAGGGATGCAAGCAGCTTTCCTTCCACATCTTTGAGTAATATCCTGCTTCCGGTCACCTCACCTACATCCACCGAATCTCTCCTGGGCAGATCATTCAATGGAATATTGAACACCCCATGGACTGACAGCCCTGCAGGCCTCTCCATCCCACTCCAGGCTATACCTACCCCCATGGGACACCCCCTGGACATTTCACAGCTCCTATCTAAATTTTCTGAGATGCTTGCTACAGGCTTGGCCCAAACGGCTGCACAAATCACCAATTCAATCAAATTGGATCTCCAGAACCTGGGCTCTCGCATAGAGGCCATTGAACAAACTGTTGATCTTACAATCCAAAAAGCTAACGAGAATACAACATGTATCCAAACTCTCCAGCAGCAATTAGATTCTGCCCTCTCCAAGATCGATGATTTGGCGAACAGACGTTGTTGTCACAATTTCTGATTAAGGGAGCTCCCCGAATCGATCTTGGATGTACAAGGAGCGGTTAAATCTCTCATCAAAGACCTCATCCCTGACATACCGACCACAGATTGGAGCTGGACAGAGCTCACAGAGCTCTCCAACCACCCCAACAAGATGGCCTCCCCCGGGATATCATAGAAAAAACGCATTATTACGCAGTCAAGGAAACAGTAATGAGGAAGGCAAGAGACTCTGACAACATCTCAATTAAAGGAAACCCAGTCCAGATCTTTTATTTCAATAGTATTTATTGAAAATTTAATTTGTACAGCGAATACAATAAATCAACAATACTATAAAGATAACAAAGATGCCAGAGATATTGTAGATAAAACTGTTAGAGACAAGAAAATCATCCAAACATCATCTAAACATTAGCCCCATGAAGCGGTGTCTGAGGGTACGGACAGAGGGACAGGGGGTTCATACACCTGGGTAAATGGACTAGACCTAGGGCCACCCCTAATGGGATCAAGCTGTGACCTCGGTCAACCAGTCCTTCTCCCTTCAGACTCCCTGGCCATCCCCCCGGGCCAACACAAAACCAGTGGTTATTAAATACTAGGGGCTGCTCCGCACCGTGGCAGCAGAGAGCATCCCCCGACAGCCACATAGCTGGGTGAGTTCCAATGGTTTGTAATAGGGCTATAATATGGGTGGCCAGCTGGCCAATCAAAGTGGTGAAAGGCACCCTCCGAGCAGTAATGATTTGAGAAGCTAAAGGAGATGATGGGAATCACAAGGTCCAATCATCCCTTCTATTAGATAAGCCTATTTGTTTCGGACCAGCAGGGGTCAGGACCTCCCCTCAGGGTGGTAGTGCTCCCTAACAGCCCGGTAGTGGACCAGCCTTCAGCAGCCAAACAGCCAATAAAAAACAATTACAAACCTTGAGTATCTCTGGTTACCAAATTTGAGCATTCAAAAACTCATGTTACTATCAAACGAAGTGAAAGTAAAAAGAACAGGAAGGGAAGAAAAAGATAAGAAGAGGGAGACAAGGTAAAGAGTGGTGCAGGCACCTTCGTGGGCTCCTAATGCGATAGTAGAATGGTCCAGGAGAACCAGGGATCTATTAGACACTTACTACTCGGATAAGAATGTAAGTCTATCCATTAACCAACAATGACACCCCTGTGCTCCCAGATTTTATCAAATTGTAGGGATGTATTCAGAATTTTATGAGAAATCTTTTCCTGGGCCATGATCCAGAAAATCTTACAGTTAGCCTGGTGAAATGAGACCGTAGGAGTTTTCCACGCCCGTGAAATCGTTATCTTAGCCCCTAACCCAGTCCAGATCTTTGAGGACCTATCCCCCACAACTATTCCACGCAGGAGATCACTAAATCCTGGGTGTGTTGGCTCAAAAATCAATAAAATATTGGTGGTCCTTTCCTTTCAGGCTGCAGTTTCAATCCAAACACAAAACACACGGGTTGTCTCACTTCAGGAAGGAGAACGCCTGTTGCTTCAACTGGGCCTCATCTCTCAAGATGCCTCTCTCCACTTGACGGACAGTCGCCACAATGCCTCCAAGAGACCTCCTTCATCGAGTCCCCTGAATCCGGTCTGGCACAAGCATAAGCAGAGAAGAAAACGGAACGCTATTCCACCTTGAGAAAGGACCACATATCCTATTTTTCAACACCCACTGGACTCTTGTGGGTTCCTTTCCTACAAGAAGACCATCTTCCGGGACCTTTTTTTTTTCTCTATCCCTCCTGTTGTGGTTTTGCTTTTGACATCATTTTACAGACTTTTATGATACCTCGATTTGACCATCAACCTGCCACACCATATATGTGGTTGGGCAACTGGTCTTAAATCGTTCTTCTGAGTTGGGCACGATTTCCAAATTCTCACCCCCTAATTAACACATTTCATACTTTTTGGAGTCACTAAGTCATAATGGCTTTTTTTGGCTACAAAGATGTTATTTGCTGTTTCTCTTTGATTTAGCACTGTATAGGGGTTACAAGGCTGGAGCGGTTTAATGCTCCTCCACCTGTAGGGACACAGGGGCCCATACTCCCTTGTGTGATGTCAGGTTAGTACCTGGAATCTCCAGGACACAACTACTACCGTTCTCTTGGGCTGACAGGCTCGGGTAGCCCCTGTCACATGCCTATAGGGCCAGGATCTCCCCCTGATTGGGGTTCTCTCATCATTCTCTGCTTTCTCTTCCTTTTCTTCTTTACTTCACTCTTCTCTATCCCTCAGGTACCTGTGGGGTGTATTCGGGACCTTATCTACGGATCAGGAGGTAAGTTATCCTGGACGAGCTTTGCAAGGATCTTCATCAGGAACTGCAAGGTATGTGCTAATGCAGTATTAGAGTTTTTTGCCTACCTTTACAATGGCTAATCAGGACCCACATGGGGGATTTCTCAGAGTGGCTTCACATAATACACAAGGCTTAAACTCTCCCATTAAAAGACCCAAGGTGTTTCAGCATTATCATTCTCAGAGTCTGGATTTTCTCTTCCTACAGGAAACCTGCTTTCCAAGATCTTATAACCAACAATTTATCCACCTCAAATTTACTACATATTATGTGGCTAACGTGGAGGTTAAAAAACAAGGCATTGCTGTTTTATTTTCCAAAAGGATCTCCTTGTCCCACTCCCTCACAGTCACCGACCAGGAGGGACATTTTATCCTATTAAAGGACATATAGACAGCAACCTCTACACTCTCGTCTCATACTACGCCCCTAACAGGGGACAGGCCAAGTTTTTCAAAGAAATGCTCACGCTACTCTCCCCACACTTTGAGGGTCAGTTGGTGATGGGTGGGGACTCTAACATTGCACTAGACCAAAGCATGGACAAAAAAGGGTCTGGTGTCCCGCAACCCAGAAGACCTTCCAAACAGAGCTTACACATAGCCCCATTACTACACTCTCTAGGTCTCATAGACATCTGGATGGAATTAAACCCTTCAGTTAGGGATTTCACACATTATTCGGCTCCCTATAAAACCCTGGCTAGGATTGATCATATTTTCCTTCCCACTATGGATATCAACACTCTATCCAAGGCGACTATTCGAGACATTTCCTGGTCCAATCAGTCGCTAGTTTTTCTGAAACTTTCTAAATCCCACATCCCGTCTGGTCCTCACCCTTGGCATCTCAACAAATCCCTCATAAGTAACCCAGTTCATCGCACTATGATAGAAAAGGACTTGAAGGAATTTTTCTTGCTGAACGACGTGGGGGACATATCCCCATGCTCCCTGTGGGGGGGGGGGGGGGCCATAAAGCGGTGATCCATGGAAAACTCATACAAATAGGCTCTAAATTTAAAAAAGAGCAGAACGTCGATATAGATAAAATGGAAAAGGAATTTAAATTATTAAGAAAAACACACAAGCGTCACCCAACTCCAGACTCATTATCCAAACTTGATTCGGCTAAGTTAGCCCTGAATCTTACCCTCACCTCTACAGCTGAAAAAAAGCATGCAGTGGCAAACAGCTAAGTATTGTCTATCAAAAGATAAAATTGGATCTAAACTCACTACTAAATTATCCCCCAAATATCGAGCAATCGCTATGCCCAAAATCAGGACACTGAGGGAAGATCTTACTCAAAATCCCCAAAGCATCATGGAGACCTTCCATTCTTTTTATTCTAAACTATATAGCAAAGATAAAGGAGAAAACACTAAGGGTTTGGATGCCTTTTTGGGGGATATTCCCCTCCTTCATCTCACTGCTGATGATCGTTAAGACGAGAAAAAA
>BLSH010364040.1:238039-263412 GCA_018402905.1 Glandirana rugosa | reverse complement strand
GATTTAGTCTACACATTTCAACTCAGTAGGGTATTTAAGGTGTGGAGATTGGAGTGAGGGGTTCTCTTTTTTCGAGAATTCTATGAACGACTCCTAAGTTTAAACTAGTATTTTAGTCGACTACTTCCTCCTCCATATCATTATGTTCTGTTTAGATGAATGGATGTCCTTCGAGTATCTGAAAAGAATCTGAGGTTGTGCATGTGGTTTAATGCCAGTCTAGGTAATAGGCTCATTCGGTTTCTCCCGGACCGTGAGTGGTGTGTTTGGTTCTGGAGACCATAATATTGATCTCAACTCGCTTGGAGACCTTCAAGCCCAAGACGACCAGGCAGGCTACAGCCATTTTTGTGCCTAAAAGTTCGGGTCCCCATTGATTTCAATGGGGTTCGTTGTCAGTACGATCGTTCGGGTTCCGTCCGGACCCGGACCCGGACTTTGTCCCGAATTTCGGACGGACCAGCAGAACCCGAACTTCCAGAGGTTCGCTCAACTCTAGTTATAATACCAGAGGTCTTGGTTTGTGTGGTGAGTGCCAGGCCCTCTTTGGCTTACTCGGATAATGGATCTGACCGTAATTTGGTGTACGTGTTGGAGTCTAAGAAAAGTCTATGAGCTTCCTGTAGGTAAGTAGATTTGTCTTGTATTACTATACCTCCTCCTTCATCAGCTGATTTTATGATCAAATTTGAATCCTCAGCAAGTATCTTAAGAGCTTTTTTCTCTTGGGGAGTGAGGTTAGAGGTGTGGAATTTATGGGATGACTCAACTTTACACATCTGATTTAGTTCTGAATACACCACCTGATAAAACTTTTGAAGATAGGGCCCTTTATTTTGTACAGGATTAAAAATGGATTGAAGCTTGAAGTGTGTGTGTGTTTTTTTGGGGGGAGAAGTAGACGGATGCAAGGTAAATGGGATGAGGTCTTCATTGTCACTAAGGTATAATTCCTTGAGGATACGTAATCCCTCCTGATCTATACTATCCACAGATGTATCAGTGGGGGAAGTAGTTGGGGAGTTAGGAGGATTTTTTAATGATTAGTTTGAAAAGTGATGTTGTTATTATATAGCCGCGGTAGATGTGCAGAGGGCGTGTGCTGAAGAAGAGGCGGAAGCTCCAAGAATGCAAAAGCACAAGGGGGCACTCTTTACGTCTAGAGGAAAAAAGATTTCATCTACAAATACGGAAAGGTTTCTTCACAGTAAGAGCTGTGCAAATGTAGAATAGACTCCCTCCAGAGGTGGTTTGGCCAGCATGGTTGATTGCTTTAAAAAAGGCCTGGATTCTTTCCTTAATGTAAATAATATAACCGGGTACTAACATTTTTAGGTAAAGTTGATCCAGGGTGAATCCGATTGCCTCTCGGGGAATCAGGAAGGATGTTTTCCCCCCGTTATAGCAAATTGGATCACGCTTTGCTGGGGTTTTTTGCCTTCCTCTGGATCAACTGTTGGTGAAGGATTGTATATGGGATTATTTGGTTGTGTATGTGTGTATGTATGTATGTATATATATGTATGTGTATATATATATATATATTATATATATGTGTGTGTATATGTATGTATATATATGTGTATATATAAATGTTTTTTGTTTTTGTTTTTTTGGTTGAACTGGATGGACTTGTGTCTTTTTTCAACCTGACTAACTATATAACTATGTAACTTTGTAACGCGTCGCCATTCGTCCTCACGCTGCTAACGGAAGTGACGTCCACACATCACATTGACTCGGATTCAGGAAGCTCTGGGAGCCACCGGTATTAGCCTGTCCTGGAGCACCGCGATTTACTACATCATTCACTGGCACTTCCTGGATAGCTGATGTGGAAACTGATTATAGCTAGCAGTGGCTGACACTGCAATGCGCTCATTCACTCCTTGTTTGTGAGTAACATTTCATGTTTTAATAAACTTTGCCTGCAAACAGTTTACACTTAGAGGCGCCTATGCATCTTTTGTTTCCAGTGTCTTAAGTAAAAAGTGGCGGCCTGTCCATAGAGGGCGCACAGGCTCCACCCCCCCATCCATGCATCCGGCCCCCTGATCTACATATCAGGACTCTGACTATGGATTCCATTGGGGATGGAGTGCTATTTGAAGCACCTGATTAGACCTAGATGCTCTAATAGGCTTCAAAAAAGGTTGGGCTTGGGACGCAGAGCATTGCGCCCTGATCCCACCCTGTTGTGTGACAACAGTGAATTCATTTTCACTATTTTCACACTAAAGATCCTCTCCGCCAATCAGGAGGCAGGTCGTGAGACCTGTCTCCATATTGGCCAAAGCGCCAGGTGATCCTATTGCATGCCTAGCGATTTGGCGGAAGAGGAGACGCATGGCGGAGGAAGCTTGAGGAGCAGACACTGGAGCCACCAGGGCCCGCACTCCAGGAGAGGAGGAGAGGACAACACAGCCCTGCCTCATGAGCAGGTAAGTGCCAGACTGCGGGGAGTGGCTGCTGTCAGTGCCGCGCAGCCCCGCTGGGGGGGTTGTACTGTCTCAGTGCTGCACCGTCGGGGGGATGGTGGTGGTTGTTTGCCGCCCCCCCAAAAGATGTAAGTAAATGGTCGGCCACTTCATCTCTGTACCACAAGCTGTATTGGCTCAGATTTACTTCTCTCATATGAAAGAACAAGACACGGATTACAATCAGAATCAATCATGGCTGCCAATCACAAGGAGAGCAAACTACCTGAGCACATTACTATATATGTAGACATTTTTCCCAGCACATCACAAAGGAGGAAACAATATTCACAGATTACTAAAGTGTTTCTTAACCATGCAATTACCTACAGATAAAGTTTCTAAACTATATCAATTGTCACCTATCAGACTCTGGTTCTCTTATACCCTGAGGAAACAACAAAATACCTTTGCAAATTGGGTAACCCACCATGAAAATCTACCCTGCAATCCTTTTTAACACTTTTATCTCCCACATTGCTGCAAACTGGATTGAACTCCCCAAAAATTTGAAAGTTAATATTGAGACTTTTTTTTATTGCGTTATTACTACTCACTAAGGCTACTTATGTTTGCACAATTTTTTTTGGTGGATTACAGGTCTTAGACCCCAACCACGTTGATCCTTCCCCAAATGTTTAGTGTACTTGTTATGCTGTATATGACTCTTTTGTTCTTGATACTTTTTTTATACGAAAAAAATGTTTTGTATGTTTATGATTCTAGATTGAATGTAATTTCTTATGTTCTGGCTTACATTGTTTCCTGTCTCCCTCTCCACTAAAAGATAATTACAGCTGTAGGTTCTGAAGCTGCATTGAGGTATGAAATTTTGTCTTTTGCACTATATGCTCCATCTTTGTACTAGGTTGTCTCTGAACCCCAAATGTATGTCCATACCATGTAGGCTACTTAAAACACTCATTGATAGTCCTCGTGACATTAAAAATTACAAAGCTGAATGTAAAAGGGTTAATCATAAGTCTCTTTGAGAGATCCATGTTGTGGAATAAAGCTCCTATGTAAACTCAACCACACACACACACACTCTTTTTTCTTATTGCTTTTTTGCAAATTCTGATTTAAAAAATACTTAATGATTGCTATCAGAGACATGGTAACTTTTCAACTGATATTACAAGAAATCACACTTTTCAGCTGATATCACATAAAATAGATAGTGTTGAATGATACATTATGTTGACATCTGATAATCTTTATGCCCCTAATTCACATTGGAAATCTTTCCTATCCACAAAGCCCATAAATATAAACAAGGACACCTAATAGTAATAGTGGCAATTACAATACCATTATAGATAGTTTGCTAGATACCATTCCTGGTAGACACATTTTTACAATCCATTGCCAAAGTGGATATTAGGGTAATTACTTGGACGCATCATTCATGAATACCTATCTAAATATGTAAAGATTCCACATACTCACCTTCATATCCCTGGGGACTAAACATCCACATACTAAACAACCCTGTCTACTAGACACAAATTAGAACTGAGGTTGAAACCTACTTTCTCAGTAAGTGATCCTTACATATCATGGAGCACACATAAAGCTCTATTAAGAGGCCTATTAATTACTTAGTGCCCGAGAGAAGAGGAATAGACTTCAACATATAACTGACCGGACTCAATCTATTCACACAATATAAGATTAAAATAAATATTTCTCCTCCAGGAGGAAAAAAACTTAAAGGGTAACTCCACTTTCATGGGAAAAAAATAGCAAATGAAGAAAAAATAATATACTGTATACAATTGTGACACAGGTCATATTGTAATTGAATGTTACCTGGCTTTGGCCAGGTAAAACTCACCTCTCCTATGAATTATCATATCATCTCCCTGATAAATTCTGACACTAAAACACATTGCAAACTCATAGCATCCAGATTAAAAAATATTTTTCCTTACATAATTAAATCAGACTAGGTAGGTTTTATTAAAGGCCACCGGGCTTTGGATGGAACTAGAAGTTTTTTTTTTTTTTTTTTTTTTAGTCTCAATAGTTTTTATTGAAAGTTTAACATAGTACAAGTGATAAGTACAGAAGCCAGTAATATATAAGTTGTTAACAAATGATAGTTCGTCAAGCAATAGAACAATAGGTGGTAGTAAGGTATGGGATAGTCCAATCATATGTAACATGTATACAGTCTGCTTGAATTCCTTTTATTTGAATTTCTGTTATAATGAATTCCTTTTATAGTGAACACAGGGCTGGTAACTCCTTATGCTTGGTTAACTTATTAACATGTGAGGGATAATGTTAGTTGTCACTTGAGACTGGGGTCATATTACCATCATTTTCTAGTCCCTCCTAGAGGTGACCCACCCCATCGCCTCCAGACCATCCGGCCTCCCCGTTTGGGATCACTAGCGGCTGGATGGGGGCGCCTGGGGTAGATGTCCCATGAGGGGCTCAGGAGTCCTCCGGTAAGTATGACTCCCTCATAAGTAAAGCACCAACTAGTTATTATTCAAAATACGTTTTATACCAGTTTACCCAAAGGTCCCATTTGCATTTGGTAAGGGTGATGTCCCCTAGGCTGTTGGCCAACATCTGTTCATAGATACAATGAAGATTGGTTATCTCTATGATGTCGTCGTTCATTGTAGGAAATGTGGGGGATTTCCACCTGCGGGTTATATTAAGTCTTGCAGCTAGCAGAATGTTGATCAGGATACTTCGGGTTTGTGTTGGATAGGATTCAATGCCTATGGATAACAACGCCAGCTGAGGTGATTGTGTAATTGGTATTTTGGTTACTTGTGTTATCAATTTGAAAGTGTCCTGCCAATACCTTGCTAAATGTGGACAACCCCATAGATCTCCTATTTTGCCAAAATTCCTCCAACATTGGTTAGATAGTGCGGGGGAGTATCTAGAGACTCTCTCTGGGGTAAGATACCATCTTTGGAGTATTTTGATTGTTAGTTCCCACAGTGAGGTGCTATGTGTAGCCGAGTATGTATGTTTGAGTGCAGATTGCCATTGGTGTTTTGTATACGTGGATTCCAAGATCTTTTCCCATTCTAGGAGATGAGAGTGTTTGTGCATGGTATCTTTCTGTTGTAGCGCATTATAGAATAGAGAGATTCCTTTATGATTGGAATCTGGGAGGGCAACAAAAGCCCACAAAGAGTGTGGCAATTTGATAGGCCATTTGGGGAGGTTGGCTAGACCATGCCTGATTCTGAGGTATGTGAAAGTCACTCTAGTTGGCAATGAGTACTGTTTCTGTAGAGTATCGTAGGGTTTGAGAGTTCGGTTTTCCAGAAGATCATCTAAACTCGTGATGCCTTTGTCTATCCAAGGGCTCAGGGGGAGTGATGGTATGATATAGTGAAGAGTTTGGATAGGAATATGTATATGGAATGCTTCTGAGTGGCTATAAGCTTGTTGGATCAACATTTTCCATGCGTGCACTGAAATCGCCATAGTCGGTGGAACAAAGATTGGAACTTTGGCACCCAGAGATGTACTCAAGAGCCATGTAGATAGAGATTTATCTTTGAGATAAGAAGCTTCGATCCTCCCCCACGAAGAAGTGGGGGCAGATCGAAACCAGTCCTTCAGATTGGTAAGTACTGAGGCATGAAAGTAGTCCACATATCCTGCTCCTCCAGTGAGTTTGTGTTTAATCAGTAAATTATGAGCTCTCCTAGGTTTTGAGCTCTGCCCATCCAAATATATGTTGATGTGAGAGATTGTAGTGATCTAAAGTATACTTGTGGGATGGGGATTTGGAGCGTTCTGAAAAGATATAGGAGTTGAGGGAGGTGTAGCATTTTGAAGGCAGCCAGTCTACCCATCCAGGAGAGTTCATACTTAGAGAGATTAATAAGGTTGTCCTGTAGTTGTTGTTTTAAGGGAATGTAATTGGCTTGGAACAATGTTTTGGGTGATTTGGTTTAGTGGATTCCCAAGTAGGGTATTTTTTCCTCCGCCCACTCGTAAGGGAATTTTTGTTGGAGATATAGTTTTGTGGTGGCATCTATTTGTAGGTCAAGAATTAGGGACTTGGTTTCATTTACCTTATAGAAGGAAACGTTGCTAAAGTGATCTAAAGTTTATTGAACTTCAGGTAGAGAGTGGGTTGCTTAGGATGAGGATAACATCATCAGCAAAAAGACTGATCTTATGTTCTCGAGATGCTAGTGTCAGGCCTGTGATCTTGTTATTGGTTCTAATGTGCTCTGCGAGTGGCTCCATGACTAAATTGAAAATCAGAGGTGATAGTGGACAGCCTTGTCTAGTCCCATTTGATAATTGAAAGGGCACCAAGATAGCTTCAGATGTGTAAACTTTCGCTGATGGTGAGGAGTAGAGTGCAAGAATCACATTCAGAATTCTTCCCAAACCAAACTTTTCTAATACTTGGGACAGGTATGTCCAGTTTACCCTGTCGAACGCCTTCTCTGCATCCAGTGAAAGAAGCAGAGAAGGGGTTCTGGTGGTGGTAGCTTGGTGAAGTATATCAACTAGTCTCCTAGTGGCATCTGAGGATTGACGTCCCTTCGTGAAGCCAGATTGATTTACAATAATAAGATTCGGGAGAAAGTCTGCTATCCTATTCGCTATCACTTTTGCATAAATTTTGGAATCAATGTTTAGGAGTGAAACTGGGCGAAAGTTTTTCGGATTTGTGGGTTCTTTACCGGGTTTTGGTAGAGTGACTATGATTGCTTCTAGCATCTCGGGAGGGAAGGTAGCTCACGACTCAATAGCATTGAGTGTGGTGCACAGATGAGGTGATAGTATATCTATGTATTGTTTATAGTACTCTCCCGTGTATCCATCCGGTCCTGGCGATTTAGAGTTTGGCAGATGGGTAATTACATTTCTTACTTCGGCAAGAGTAAACGGCTCGTTTAAAACTGAAAGTTGGTCAGGGGTTAAGGAAGGGAGATAAATTTGACTCAGGAAGTCCTGGATTTCGGGAGTGGATGGCTGATGTGTGTCTGTGTCCATGTTTAGGTTATATAGGTCTTTATAGTACTGACTAAAGGCGTCTGCGATTGCCTGAGGTTTCATAAGTTGTTCTTTAGAATGGGGATGATATAGGTGTGTGATTTTAGATTTTCCCTTTTTCTCTTTGATATAGGTTGCCAGAGCTTTCCCAGTGGTGAACATTTTCGCTTTTAGTTTCCTTTGCGACTTGTTGTATCCCTCCAGCAGGATGGATCTCAATTCAAGGCACAAGGAAAACATTTTTGGTGAGGGGTGGGTTTTGTTCTTGGCCTCTAGCTCTGAGATTTCCCTAGATAGAGTCTCTATTCGGGTCGCTTTTTTCCTTTTATGTCTAGCCCCCAGTTGAATAAACAACCATCTTAACACCGCCTTATGGGCATAACACACTGTCACCGGGTCCATCTCCTCGTCCAAGTTCATTTGCAAAAATTCCAATAGTTGCTTCTGAAGCATATTTTTATAATCATCGCTTTTGGAGGATGGTATTGCTAGCGCGCCATAGCAGCGGTTTCGATATAGGGGTTTGGTCCATTAATGTCATGGTTACCGGAGCATGGTCGGACCAGGTGGCAGTGTGTATATAAACTGATGTAACATTTTGCAAAATCCACTTATCTGTGGGGAAAAGATCTATTCGAGAATAGGTGTTGTGTCGTGGCAAGAGAAACATATAGTCCAGCTCAGAAGTGTGGCAGCAACGCCATACGTCATACAAGTCACTGGTGAGTAGAAGGTTTTCCAATGGGGCAGTCTGTCTTTTAGCTTGACCAGTGGTGTCCAGTCGGCTGTTCGGGACTGTGTTGAAGTCCCCACAGATGAGGAGGTTTCCTTGGTTAAGATTCTTGGCTTTTTTGATAACCTTTTTTAAGAAGATGATCTGTCTTTGGTTTGGTGCGTATAGTGAGACTAAAGTCAGGAGTAAAGAGTTTATTGTGCAAACCAAAATGATAAAATGCCCCTCCGGGTCGCAGATGGTTTGGTGTAGCTGGAAGTGGACCGTATCCCTAATTGCTATAAGGAGACCTCTTTGCTTTTTGGAATAGGATGCCTCAAAAATATGAGGAAATTGATGGTGTTTGCAGGGAGGATGGGAGTTTTTAACAAAGTGAGTCTCTTGAACACATATTACATCGGTATTGTGGAGAAGTGCTGTCTTCCATAGGGATGATCGCTTTGCGGGATGGTTTAGCCCAGGCATCCTCAAACTACGGCCCTCCAGCTGTTGCGGAACTACACATCCCATGAGGCATTGTAAAACTCTGACATTCACAGACATGACTAGGCATGATGGGAATTGTAGTTCCTGAACACCTGGAGGGCCATAGTTTGAGGACCCCTGGTTTAGCCAGTTAACGTTTAAAGTCAGGATAGAAATGGGCATATTAGTGGTTGTGATGGAGGTAAAAATTTGTAGTTACTTACAGTTAGTTGGTTACTCTGTGTGAGAGTAAAGGAGTCCTCTGGTGGTTTTGATGGGTATTGCAGTCCTGCTAGTAGTTGTTCCAAAAGTTGCTGGGTGCAAAGGAGCAAACACTGGCAGAAGATAAGGAAGAAAAGAGAAGAAAAAACTAAAGAAAAATAGAGAAACAAGAACCTAGTGGTTCACAATACAACAACAGCAATAATTTGGACAGATCGCTGTTAAGTTCAGGGGTATAGTCCAACTTAGATGTAGGGTAGGCTTATGGCCGGACCCGATAGGCGCTGAAATTGCTGTGGAGGGAGCGAGGAACAACCGGTTCCTATTATGTGCGGAGATCCATGTGGGATTTTTCCCTTGGGCGCCTCTGGTCCTTGGCTGATGTATTGGTGCTGGATCCGGGGATTATACCCCAGGCATGTAGTAATTTCATGCCATGCTCCATTGAGGTAATCATGAATATGGACCCGTTGTGGGAAACCATAATAGTCGCCGGGTAGCACCATTTATAGACCAGTTTGTGATTAGTAAGGGCCTTGGCGATGGTTTTTAATTGCCTCCGCAATTGTAAGGCATGCTGCGATAGGTCAGAATAGATCTGCAATCAATCATATGGGGGTAGTAAATTGTTAATCGACCTGGCTTTAGCCAAAATTTGCTCTTTTGTGGAATAAAAATGGATCCGCATCAGGACATCCCTCTGTACATTGTCTGCTAGGTGGGGTGGTTTAGGGATCCTGTGTATGCAATCAATATTTAATTCAATGAGTGGGGTGCCCGGCAGTAGGGTGGTGAACAAATCTGTTGCATATTTCTGCAGGACTGTGGGGGCAACTGACTCAGGAACCCCCCTCAATTTTAGGTTATTGCGTCGGCCTGCGGTCTTCTAAATTTGCCAATTTAGACTTGATCCATATATTCTCATCTTTCTGTTCCTCATATGCGTCTACCAGGTCGTTAACAGTGTGGGTGCATTCAGTCATTTTGGTCTCAATGAAGTGAACTCTTTCCCCCATGTTCTGTATATCTGATGTGACTCTGTGTTTTAAGGAGGACAGGCTGGACATCAGTGATGATTGCAAGGATACTAACATTTCCTTCATGGTGGTGTCCAAAACTGGCTGGCCAGTTGTAGGGAAGGAGGCAGTAGGCGATTGTACAGCGTTGTCAGGGCCCCAGGCCTGGGATTCAGTACTCACTGTGGCAGCGTGCTGTGGGGAATCCATCCTCATCCTCCCCTTAGCAGGGTAGTGTGATGTAGGGCTTGATAGAGGAGAGTGAGGAGGTGATGATAATGCACTCTCTCTGTGGATTCCTTCGTTATCAGGGTCCGGGAGGTCAGTGCGTGCGGCTGAGCCTTGTGAGATCGTGCCGTCGGCACCATCTTGTCTCTCCCTGCAGTCTGGTGCCAGCCTAAAGAAGAAGCCCATCACCTTCTGAGGCCGAAGTTCTTCCTTTCTTTTGCGCTGCATGGCTGCAGAGGAGCTGTGGGACATGAGGGAAGCAGTTGTGGTCTGTTCTGCTGGCAGGTGTTCGCTCTATGTGCCGCTGTAGCTCCGGTCCGGCAACGAGCTCACTGCTTATGCGGCCATCAACCAGCGTGCGCAAGCCACGCCCCCCTAGAAGTTTTTTTGAAACTAATACAATAGATGTAAATGTGGCAAATATCTTCTATACTTCTTTCTTTAGACACAGAGAAAGCATTTGGCTGAGTCAATTTGGGGCTCTTTAGAATAAGCCCTTCTCAAATGTGGACTAGCTGGTTTCATACACACTGTATGCATTGTATACTGTATGCTAGAGTTTCATATTAGACCTTGTCTTAATCACTGATGGCACAAGAGAGGAGTGTCCTTTTCACTCTTGATTTTTGCCCTGGGGATGGAACCCTTCATCAACGTGATAAGAACTTACCCAAATATCAGGGTAATACAAGTTGGTAACTACAAAGATAAAATAGGTTTCTTTGCTGATGTTGTGATTATCCCTATAACTGGCCCTTTTTCCTCTTTAACCTGTGTCCAAAAAATATAATATTAACACATTTGCTAAAGTAAACACACCTAAATCACAAATACTAGGTATTCATTTTTCTAGGTTTCTGACAAAAATACTTTCCCACTCTCCCTCTTCCCTTGGTTTCCATCGGACAAGCTACCATACTTAGGAATATGTCTCACCTCTCTTAATTCCAACATCTTTCAAATAAACTACAGCCAGGGGTGGACTGACAACTCCAGGGGCCCCCCAGGCAATAGGAGATCATGGGCCTCCCCTGTTTCCCTGTCACACCTAAGCCACACTGCCCACATTACATACATACTTTAGCTGCAGAGGCAGCAGCTGAGGATGTACATCACTTGCTGCGGCAAGAATTATACCCCCTGTTGCTTTTGGTGGGTGATCACAACCCATTCAGGTGAATAGGACCACTCTGCAAACACCCTGCAACTATGTGCAATGCATGCAGCTGCAGCATGCTAGTGTGGGATCCAAAGCAGGCGATGAGGAGGCAATACAATGCTTCCTTATCATTGCTTTAACCATCTGGTCGCTGTACTGCACAAGGTTGCACAGCCTTTGCAGAGCAGTCCCATTTACTTGAATGGGTCATGCTTGGCAGACACTACATCTGCCAAGCGTGACAGGGTGTATAATTCCTGCTGCGGCTGCAACATGTGTACACCCCTGGCCACTGCAGTTAAAGGGGGTGTGGTTGGGGTTGGGGTAAAAATGGGGCTAAACTATGAGGTTTTACAACCCCCAAACTGTGAATGTAAACAAGCCCCAGTTGGTTTTTAGGGGACCCTGGGATGAGGACAGAGAGGGACCCCTGGGAGGAGGACAGAGAGGGGCCCCTGGGAGGAGGGCAGAGAGGGACCCCTGGAAGGAGCACAGAGAGGGACCCCTGGGATGAGGGCAGAGAGGGACCCCAGGTATGAGGGCAAAGAGGGACCCCTGGGATGCAGAGAGGGACCCCTGGCATGAGGACACGGAGAGACCCCTGAGGTCAGGGCAGAGAGTGACCCCTGGGAGTAGGAAGGAGAGGGACCCCTGGGAGGAGGACAGAGAGGAGAACCTGGGAGGAAGGCAGAGGGGGAAACCTGGGAGGACAGAGAGGGACCCCTGGGATGAGGGCAGAAAGGGACCCCTGGGATGAGACAGTGAGGGGCCCCTGGATGAGAGCAGAGAGGGACCCCTGTCATGAGGGCAGATAGGGACCCCTGGGATGAGGACAAAGAGGGACCCCCTGGGATGCAGGTAGGGATCCCAGGGATGAGGACAGAGAGGGACCCCTGGGATGAGGGCAGAGAGGGACTCCTGTGAGGAGGGCAGAGAGGGACCCCTGGGAGGAGGACAGAGAGGGGGCCCTGGGAAGAGGATAGAGAGAGGGCCCTGGGAGGAAGGCAGAGGGGGATCCCTGAGATGAGGGCAGAGAGGGACCCCTGGGATGAGGGCAGAGAGGGACCCCTGGGATGAGGGCAGAGAGGGACCCCTGGTAGGGGGACATAGAGGGGGCCCTGGGGGAGGACAGATAAGGGGCCCTGGGAGAAGGGTGGAGGACCTGGGATAAGAACAGATAGTGGTAGGTGGCATCTCTTTGACAGGAATGCACACATGGAAAAGTGATGGGGGCAAGAGGATATGCGCTGGGGGGTGCTTGTGCTAGTGAGGGGGACAGGTTTGAAATCCCCCCACACATTCCAGCACATATGCTCTTGCTCCCATCACTTCTCCACTGTGTGCATTCCTGTTACCTGCACCCCCCTCCTTGTTACTGTGCCCCCCTCCTCTATCCATTAGCTATGCACGGACCTCAGAGAGCAGATAGATCAGCGCAGCTCTTACAGTGTAAGATCTCTCCTCCCGGGCCCCTCCTCCTCCTGTTTGTGTACATCAGAGCTGAGGAGGAGGATCCTCAGTGAGTCTGGGTAGTGTGCAGGCTCAGGGGGAGAGATGGCAGTGTCAGCTGCCACAGAGGGGCAATCACTGCATGTGGGGAGCCCGGGCACCCCGCAAGAGATGCGGGGAAGGTGTCCTGAGTGCCCAACACTAGCGAGCCCCTGTCAGATCAGTTGCCTGAGCTCAGTGCTGGAACTTGCTCCGGCACTGAGCTCTGGGATAAGCAAATGCCTTTGGATGCTGGTAATCTCATGGGGCCTACTGGCCCAGGGCCCTCGGGCAGTGCCCGAGTGCCCTAATGGCCAGTCTGCCCCTGACTACAACTATCTCTTTAGACAGACTAAAGACTCAGGTCTCTTGAGCAGGCAAATTGATGGCTGTCAAAATGTTAATATTGCCCAACATCCTTTACATATTCAGAATTCTTCACATTCAACTCCCACGCTCTTACTAAATTACAGATTCTTATCAACTGATATATCTGGGATGGTAGGAAGCCAAGATTCAGAAACTCTGATCTTTATTCCCCAAGAACCAAATCAGGAATGGGAGCACCTAACATCCATTGCTAATACAAGGCTGTGATACTGGACCAACTCCAGTTCTGATGGACCGCAAATACTGATACGTTATGGGCTCAAATTGAACATATCTCAATAAGTACCTCCTAGAAGAATTAGTCTTGGGTCACAATATGTGTCAAACACTCTTGATCACAATAGAGGCATGGCATAGACCTAATTTCTTCACTCTATAGATATTATACAAAACAGGCTATAGATCCGTCTCCCTGAAAGCATTGCAAATACTTATTCAAGATATAAAGTTACCCAACGGGATGAAGCAGGTATAGATATGGAAATGTTATGCCATGAACATCCTCAAAATGTTTTTTGACCTACAGAGGGAAATGTTCTTTGTAAAAACTTGATTTCTACAAATATATTCAAATCAGATGCTTTTTATCCACAAAACCTCTTGCCAAGTTTTGCCAAATCAATCCACTTGTTCTAAAACAACACTTACAAATGTAGTTAAAAGCATTGCCTTCTTTTATCATTTTCCTACTTGTTCCTCATTAACTCATAAATCGACAGGTATGATCCAATTTCTTTATCAATTTTTCAGACTCTAAATGGAGGAAAATCATAAAATCACTCTCTGAAAAAGAAGTGCTTCATCTCATCTTCACAGTAACATCTACTAACACTGTGTCAGACCCAACCCTTGCTCCTCTTCATACAGGAACTGATCATTGCCTTTTGACCATAGAGCTTTCTTGACCCATAGATTTATAGCAGCAAACAGGTTCTTATACAAAGTGGGGAAACAATGAGAAACATATGCTCAGTGATCTTGTCCATTTTCCCAGTGAACAGGATCAATGTGAATTCCTTTTTCATCCCTTACATTCTGGAAAAGTTATATTGTTGCCTAAGAGACTCTAGATACATTTTTGTACAGTGACTACTCATGCCCAACTTAATTTTAATTAAGATACAAGTGTACACTAAGAAGGAAAAGTGGCATGTACCTGGTAAAAGACTAAAATGATGATGTTGGCCTCTCGTGTATCTCCAATTCATGCAATACTGGAAATGGAATGGAGGTGTAGATGTGGAGAATCCAGTAGAACACCTGAACAGGAACAGTAGCACCACGTGACCAGCCAGTGGAGGGTAAAGGGGAATTTCAGTGGTACTGTAGATCCTGAATACAGTGCAGTGAACTTGTGACTGAACCGCACAGGGAAGATTTAAGCTGCTGCTAAATCCAGCCAGTGCAGGCACTTGGTAATAGCATGGATCAGGGTCAGAGGCAGAAGCAAGGTCACAGAGGAAGCCAAGGTGAGCATCAAGCAGGCAGCGAGGTACAGAGTCATAGACAGAACTGAGGTCAGGAACTTGTAAGCAGCAACACAGATAGAATCCAGGAACAGGTCAGAGGCAAGCAGTGTCAGTATCAGGAATCATACACAGAGCACAACCAAGGCACAGGATATAACTGAAGACCAGTCAGTACTGACACTGGATTAATGCATCCTTTAAATAGGACATCTGGTGCCGACATTGACATGTGTGTGTGCATTCTTGAGCCTGGTTCTATGAGCAATGCCATGCGCATGTGTATGTCTCTGAGCCAACCATCTTACAGGAATTCCCTGACAGGAATCTCTTAGAACTCACAACTATTTTTAAATCTTACAATAGATACAAACCTAGTGAACTGAGGAAGACATGGGATTGTACAACCCCACAAACAACAACTTAGATACCACCCACACTATAATCCTCTGATCAACCATAACAATACAGAAAACCGGGAAACTGAATTATGGAAAATTATGGTTGCTGACCCTTTATTTGTGTACATAAAAGGAAAAAGATAAGGACTTTAATGGTTGCCATAAATAACCCCAAAGGAAGAAATGAGTACTCAGGAATTATAAAAAATACACATTTTATTGAAACATGATATTAAAACCATAAAAGCATATCCACAATTGTGTGGAGCACTCTATCCTGCATTGCCCAACTGCTATTGTTGAGCAATATATTTATTGAAACCTGTAAAGTGTGGCCCACTTATATGTATTGTAAAATGATTGGAGAATCCTCATATACTGGGCCAGAGGCAGGGATCAATAAAACGTCAATCAGGATCTCAATGTATTTCATCTGATGGCCTCCTCAGGAGATCCTATTCATGCTGGGAAATGCATTACAATTAGAGTCATATCATATATTGTAAAACCAAGCATAAGAGATAACAACAAAATCATACCTAATTTATCCAAGGATTTAATGTCAAAACAATAGATCCAAATGACATGACAGTATATTTTATCACCTCAGTGTAGCTATTAGTGAGTACTCAGATCTATGCATAGAATCAAGTCCAGCCAAATCGTAGGGAGGAATGGTATCTGAGTCACCACAGCTTTGAGAACAAGCCCACCAAGGCCAAGCCTTATCTATTAAATAATAACCATATGTATAGTCTCAATAGATCCCTAATAGAGAGCAGAATCATCCAATTGAGGAGATGGGGGATTGCAATAAAATTAAACCTTAATAACAAATGTTAAATAATACCAAAAGACAGGGGCATGAAAACTACAAGAAAATACAGCAAACTCACTTGCGGCAATGTGGCTCCGCTGCGCAAATCGGCGTATATAAACGTTGATTCGCGCAGCCGCAGTTGCGGGCGGGCTTGCTACCGGCTGGACGCCCTCATGCCTGCTGCATGCTCTGTGAGTGTGGCCGTGGGTCTGGTGGACTCAATGTCTGCCAGCGACCCACAATCACCTACAACAGAGGGAAAATGGGGAACCGCTGATGTAAACACAGAGGTTTCCCGTTCTGTCAGGCGGCATGACAGTGATCTACTGATCCCTGTAATGGGGATCAGTTAGATCTGTCATGTCCCTGCCAGCCCAGCCCCCACACAGTTAGAACACGTCTAGGGAACACAGTTAACCCCTTGATCGCCCCCTACAGCTTAACCTCTTTCCTGCCAATGACATTTATACAGTAATCAGTGGCTATTTTTTAGCTCTGATCGCTGCATAAATGTAAATGGTCCCAAAAAAGTGTCAAAAGTGTCCGATATGTCTGCCACAATATCACAGTACCGATAAAAATTGCAGATCACTGCCATTACCAGTAAAAAAACCCCAAAAAACTCCATAATTCAATTCTCATAGTTTGTAGACGCGATAACTTTTGGGCAAACCAATCATTAAACACTTTTTGTGATTGTATTTACCAAAAATATGTAGAAGAATACATTTTGGCCTAAACTGATGAATAAATTTGTTATTTATTTTTGTTTTTTGGATATGTATTATAGCAAAAAGTAAAAAATATAGTTTTTTTTTCAAAATTGTAGCTCTTTTTTTGTTTATAGCACAACAAATGAAAACCTCAGAGGTGACCAGATACCACCAAAAGAAAGCTCTATTTGTGTGAAAAAAAGGACATCAATTTTGTTTGGGTACAACGTTGCACGACTGCGCAATTGTCAGTTAAAGCGACGCAGTGCAGAATCGCAAAAAGTGCTCTGGTCAGGAAGGGGGTAAATCCTTCCGGGGCTAAAGTGGTTAAAGTGCAGTGGAAGGACTGTAGGGGCTCCCACTTCCTCCAGGTGCAGGGGGTAGTGATGAGGACACAATGTGCCCCATCATATGCCAACTTGTACCTGGAGGGGATGGGAGCGCCATATGCTTTTTGAGAGAGAGGAATCGATGGGCCTGTGTCACATCAGATCATGGCTATTGGGCCCCCAGGACCAGTAGCCAGCCCCAGGACCAGCAGCTAGCCCCCAGAACTAACAGCCAGCACTTAGAACCAGCAGCCAGCCCCAGGACCATTAGCTAGCCCCCAGAACTAGCAGCCAGCCCTTAGAACCAGCAGCCAGCCCCAGGACCATTAGCCAGTCCCCAGGACCAGTAGCCAGCCCCAGGACCAGCAGCCAGCTCCCAGGACATACAGCCATCTCCCAGGACCAGCAACCAGGCCCCAGCATCCAGCCACTAGGGCCCAGCAGCCAGACCCCAGGCCCTAGCAGTCAGACTCTTGGCCCCAGCAGCCAGACCCTAGGACCAGCAGCCAGGCTCCAGCAGCCAGACCCCAGAGCCTAGCAGCTAGGCCCCAGCAGCCAGACCCCAAGTGCCAGACCCTTGGCCCAGAAGCAAGGCCCCAGGCCACAGCAGCCAGACCCCAGGACCAGCAGCTAAGCCCAAGCAGCCTAACCCCAGGCCCCAGCAGCTAGACCCCATGACCAGTAGCCAGCCCCCAGGACCAGTAGCCAGCCCCCAGGAGCAGTAGCCAGACCCCAGGACCGGCAGCCTGATCCCAGAACCATCAGCCAGATCCCAGAACCATCAGCCAGATCCCAGGACCAGAAGCCAGATCCCAAGACAAAAAGCCAGACCCCAGGCCCCAGCAGAAAGCCCCCAGGACCAGCGGCCAGGCCCCAGCAGCCAGACCCCAGGGCCCAGTAGCCAGACCCCAGGCCCTAGCAGCCAGATTCTTGGCCCCAGCAGCCAGACCCTAGGACCAGCAGCCAGGCTCCAGCAGCCAGAGCCTAGCAGCCAAACCCCACAAGCCTAGCAGCCAGACCCCAAGCACCAGACCCTTGCCCCCAGCAGTAAGGCCCCAGAACCAGCAGCCTGACCCCAGCAGCCAGACCCCAGGGCCCAGCAGCCAGACCCCAGGCCCTAGCAGTCAGATTCTTGGCCCCAGCAGCCAAACCCTAGGATTAGCAGCCAGGCTCCAGCAGCCAGACCCCATAACCTAGCACTAGGCCCCAGCAGCCAGACCCTAAGTGCCAGACCCTTGGCCCAGCAGCAAGGCCCCGGGACCAGAAGCCAGACCCCAAGCCACAACAGTCAAACCCCAGGACCAGCAGCCTGACCCCAGCAGCCAGGCCCAAGAAGCCTAACCCCAAGCCCCAGCAGCTAGACCCCATGACCAGTAGCCAGCCCCCAGGACTGGTAGCCAGCCCCCAGGACCAGCAGCTAGACCCCAAGTCCAGCAGCCAGATCCCAGGACCAGCAGCCAGACCCCAGCGGCCAGATCCCAGGACCAGCAGCCAGACCCCAGGCACCAGCAGCAAGCCCCCAGGACCAGCGGCCAGGTTCCAGCAGCCAGACTCTTGGCCCCAGTAGCCAGACCCTAGGACTAGCAGCCAGGCTCCGGCATCCAGAGCCTAGCAGCCAGACCCCACAGCCTAGCAGCCAGACCCCAAGCACCAGACCCTTGGCCCCAGCAGCAAGGCCCCAGGACCAGCAGTCAGACCCCAGTCCACAGCAGCCAGACCCCAAGACCAGCAGCCCAGCTCCATCAGCCAGGCCCAAGCAGCCTAACCCCAGGTCCCAGCAGGTAGACCCCATGACCAGCAGCCAGCCTCAGAAGCCAAGACCCAGCCCTAAAAGCCAGGCCCCAGGACCAGCAGCCAGGAATGAGGCCCAGCAGCCAGCCCCCAGAGGACCAGCAGCTAGTTCCAGTACCCATTATGTAAGGTAAGTGAAAACTTCTATGGCTGGGCCTGGGACTCTTTTTATCAGAGACTCTCCAATAGTCACAGAGAGGGCCTCTGTTAGATAGACCCACCTCCAGGTCCCATTAGACTCTGTTGTAGTCTCCAATAGGGCCTGGTGGGGGGGTCTTTCTGACATAGACTCTCTAATGGACACAGAGAGGATCTATGTTAGAGAGACCCCCCTCCAGGTCCCATTAGACCCCGAGTATTCTCTAATGGTGCCTGGTGGGGTCTCTTTCTAACAAACTCTCTAACAGAAGCCCTCTCTGTGTTCATTAAAGAGACCCCCCTCCAGGTCCCATTAGAGTACTCTGCTTCTTTGTTTAATGTTAAGAAATTGTGGGAGAATCCCAGGGTATCGAAGACTCCTTTGGGGAGGGGAGGAGTTAGTAAGACCATGCCTACGTGGGGGGCGCAGTTTGCCATCTTCGCCCCGGGCACCAAATGACCTTGTCCCGGCACTGGTAACATGTGCCTCTATTTCTATTTGTGTCTAGGGCTAGTACTTATACTATTTAAGTATTTCTAAGGGACAAATGTATTATTTCTCTTTTTAGATAGAGTAGGAGAGGTTTTCTTAGCATCTGTGTCACATTAAAGAGATTTCTCTTCACTTCCTGTCCTAAAGGCGTAACTGGAAGTGAGATTATATCTTTCCATTGTGAGGGAAATCCCCTTTTGTGGCTGCCATACAGAAGTTGAATTTCTTTCCAAATAGGCCAAAATTCCAGGCATGGATGCTCTTGTTGGCACCACCCAGCATGACAAAAAAGCAATCGTTCAATTGCATTTTGTTGAAGACGTCTAGTGGAAAATTGTTCCAATCAGACGCAACCAATCTTTAGGTATTTTGACAGCCACTGGTGCTGGCTGTCAGAATATAGTAGCTTGCAGGAGAAATTTGGAAAGGACAAAAGTCATATGGCACCAAGGGTCCATTAATAGATTGCGCGGAAAGAGTTGTATACGCTATGTGGAGTCTATACCTTATATGGTGTACAGTACATCAAACAAGACCTAATGAGTGATGAGGCTGTGGTTGTACATCAACCCAAACCCTTTATGCTGCACGTCTGGAAGACTGAGAAGATCTGTAAAATGGGAGGCAAAGAGATGAAGAGTGCATAATCTAAGTGTAGTAGGTAGTACATTTATAGAAAAACAGAAAGACAAGTGGCAACTGTCAGGCAGACACAAATGTGTAAGAGCCCTGTAAAAAGTGAGATCAATGGTATGTAATCAGTCAGATCATGTATGTAATGGATGTGTGGCAGGGTGATGTCAGCATGATGCTTCAAATTGGTTGTGGTCACTTATATAAAATAGGAGGCGAATATTGCTAGGCGTGACACCACATCATGTGCAACTTACAACCACATACAAATGTGCAAAAACCACCAGAGCAAGAAAAAAATGGGACTTTAAAGGTTGTCACTATAATTTCCCAAAGAGGAATGTACAGCAGTGGGATATATATAAAATACAAATTTATTCCAGTACATTAGCATAAAAAAGTACATAAAAGAGTGTAACACTACATGCATGTATCACTGTGAACATAGCATCAAAGAGATCAGCCTATTCTCTGGTCACCCACAAAGGGCATCCACAATAGCATAAAGGCCACAGAATAAAGTGATGTATCTGTTCCACAATTGGATCACGACATGTTTTGCTGTCTGCTTCATCAGGCAATCCAATCAAATAATGGTAAGGCCCAGGCCCATGCGTAGAGAGGCCACTATAATGGCTAGACGAGTGGATCGTTGCTTATATTCATGTGTCACATATATGAGAAACTTGTGAGGAAAACTAAACACAGGGACGGAAGAAAACATAAGAAATTCCCACAACGATCACCCATGTGGGGTATACCCTGGATGTGGTGCCCTGTAAATATATGACAGCATTCCTGGGACTGCCAGACTGAGGAGTAAGTGGAATGTAAAGCCAAGAGCGACCCCTATAGTCCAAGTGGGGGAAGCAGGAACTGGTCCGGACCCCCACCACTGGCCTAGGTAGCAGTACAGATCTCCTATCTCCAGCACTGGGTCCGTCTCTCAACACCACGTGTCCAGGGCATCTAGTTGTGGTTACTTATGTCAAGGCTCCACCTCTTTATAAAGCTGTGAGGTAGCTCTACAGAAGCTGAATTTATGTGTTGTTGGACTACCAGCAGCAGTGAAATGGGTAGGGCTGTAAATGTTTAACCTCTAACATGACCAGAAAGCAATTAGGTGTATGGATATAAAACATGTTTTCCTTATTTTTTTTCCCCTTGATTTCACTTATCCATGTTCCATGTGAGTTGCTACTTATCTTTCTGTTGTCTAATAAATGCCTACTACACTTAGATTGTGCACCCTGTCTCTAAATTTTGGCCTAAATGGACGAATGCATTTTTTTTTTTTATATGTAATATAGCAAAAAGTAAAAAATATTGTTTTTTTTTTCAAAATTGTTGCTCTTTGTTTATAGCACAAAAAATAAAAACTGCAGAGGTGATCAAATACCACCAAAAGAAAGCTCTATTTGTGAAAAAAAGGACGTCAATTTTGTTTGGGTACAATGTTGCCCGACCGCGCAATTGTCAGTTAAAGCGACACAGTGCCGAATCGCAAAAAGTCTCTGGTCAGGAAGGGGGTAAATCTTTCCGGGGCTGAAGTGGTTAACTGGCAATTGCATGGTCATACAACACTGTATGTAAATTAAATTTATGTCATTTTTCACATGAATAGAGGTTTGGTGGTATTTGATCATCACTGGGTTTTTTGTTTTTTTTGCCATATAAACAAAAAAAAGACAGACAGTTTTGAAAAAAATATATATTTTTTTATTTTCTGCTATAAAACATATCCAATAAAAAAAAAAAAATACATTTATTCATGAATTTAGGCCAAAATGTATTCTTCTACATGTCTTTGGCAAACAAAATCCCAATAAGTGTATATTATTTGGTTTGCGTGAAAGTTATAGTGTCTGGTAGAGATACTGGAATTTATTTGTTTATTTTTATATACTAGTAATGGTGATCAGTGACTTATTTTATATAGTGAGTAGTATAGTGTAGTATATAGTAGTATAGTGAGTAGTATATAATGAATTATAGTTGGACTGTGATAGTATGACGGGCAATCTGACACTAGATGGCACTGGTTGGGGGTTACACTAACTGAAACTGACATCAATAGTGACACTAATATCATGATCAGTGCTAATAGTATACAATTTACTTACAACACAGAACTCCCTTGCCTTGAAAGAGCCGATCTGCGGGTGCCGGCAGTCAATCATTGCCCAGCACCTGCTGAACGGCTTGTGCTGTGACTTATCACAGCACAGTCAGGGTTGGGGACATGCACCCCTACCCGGAGGTGCTGGATTACGTGCCAGATACATGATCCAGCGCAGAGAGGCTATGCCACTGCTGTACATGTAAGTGAGGCAATCTGTAAGCTGGTAAAGTATAAGCAAGAAAATAAGTAAGCAAGTATACTTAAGTAAAAGTATAACTAAACTCAAAAGTTTTTTTTTAAATTTGGATAGAGTAGTGAGAAGTTACACCACTATCAGATTTTTATTGCTGAATTTGTCCTTATTATGGATATTAAGGGTCTTTCACACCGGCTTTCCGCTTAGTGGACTCTGCTTTGCTCAGTGAGGGAATCGATCCGCTGATCCCCGCTTAGCAGACAGGTCCATCTCCGCTCACTGTGCAGAGATGGACCTGTCAGAGTCCCGCTCTCCTTTATGGTGACATCAGATGAAAATGGACCAAATGTCCGTTTTAATCCAATCCCATCTGATCTGATCAGCCAGGTGGATGGAAAATAGGGTCTCCATTCACCTGAATTTCACGAACAGGATCAGATCAGATAGCAGACATGTCACCGTTGACATCCGCTGCTCCAAAGGAGAGAATGGAGGCTCCGAGATCAGGTCCATCTGAAGAACTGACAGACAGACTTGACCAAAAAGCCTGTGTGAAAGGGGCCTTACTCTCACTAATTGTGTTGATCACCAAGAATGAAAGAAAGGGTAGATCCAAAATTCTGAATTGCTACCATGAATAGGTTAATAACCTCATGGACTACAAAAGATGGCCCGGTCAGTTGATTATCAATATTACAATAGATCTTTATCTCATCAACAAAGAGGTTCATTACATTTGCCTAACACACTGATGGACACTAGACAAAGGTACTGCAAAGGTTTATATGAAATACAATTGTGAATAATTGAAAATCTCACCACCAATTATTTCAGCAAAACTTTGCAACGTACACTTCCTTATGTACACTATAGCTTTCCTTTAAGGTCATATCACATCTGTCTCGTATGTTTGTTGCATTCAATGTTATATATGTAGAAATAATTAAAGAAAAAGGTAGATCACAATGTTTAATTTGAGATACCTGAGAGCACAGTGTAAAGCATAATTAATAATGAGGAAGATACAGTACTGTAGAGGTGAATAATTCAGATTTTCATGAAACCCATGTTCAGCAATATGTAGCATTCTAATAGTGATTATTAGGACAGATGATTATTTTTGCACTGAAAAGTTAATGACTTGCTGATCAGACCTGACTTCCATTGTTAATGCAGCTCGTCACTGATAATTATATCAGTGAATCAGCTAGCATAGAAATATGACCAGTGCTGAGTGCTTAGGGTTCCCACAGGAGGAACTGACCAGGCAAAATGCATCGTTAGGCTAATTAAACCCAGAACCTGTCAAGTTAATCAAGACTTTTGTTATCATGGGGGTTAATTAGCTGTACATTTTGGAGTATTAGACAAAAACACGTATGTGCATGTGTATGTACATTTACCTCTTTGTCTGCTGTCTATCTATCTATCTATCTATCTATCTATCTATCTATCTATCTATCTATCTATCTATCTATCTATCTATCTATCTATCTACCCTATATGGTTAATTTAAATGGAATATACAGTGAGGTTTGATTAATATAGGTAAGGATCTGTGTTCATTAATTTTTTCCAACATGTCAAGCAATTTACAGAAAGGAAAATTTAATTTTTTAATAAAAAAAATTCTATCTATCAATACAAGTACAAATGTTATGGAAACTGAAGCAAATAATGCCAGGATGGCTTCTGACATAACTGCAACCTGCAGCTGATTCTCTACTTTCTTCCCCCTTGGTATCTCAAAGATCTCTTGAAGTGAGTCTATCATGGGAAAAGCATGAGGGCTTCCATTACTGACCCTTACTTTGAGAATGTTAGTTCTTTGACTGTCATGCTGATGCTTTGACTTCAATGCTTTCTGAATCTCTGACCTGAACAAATACAGAGATAAGGAATGTTGGCACTGATTACAACACATTTTTCTGGGTCTGTAACTCAAAAGGCAGCTAGCATTTTTTAAAAGAGGGTCATCAATGACAGCCCCCATACTTTTCTCATGACAGAGTCATTGGAAACCTTCAGAAGGATATGAAGGCCACCATTGCTATGTCTTTGTTCTACTAATGCTAATTTCAGGTCAGTGACTCAGATTTTATTAAATCAGGTTTTCAGTGTACTAGCCAGACATCTAGACTCAGAAGCAGTTGGCATGGCATGTGTCTAATTATGAACAGGCAGACTCTCTAGAATAAATATCCATTTTCTTCTCTTCTGCAATAAAATAAACTTACCTGCCTGTTGGCAGTATTTTGCAGAATGTATACACATGTACAACTCTACATTTCCAGTACAATGCCAGTGTGCCAGAATGAATGACTCATGTGGATGCATGGAAGGGATGTAATCCTGCATTGGCCAATCAAGACTGCCAAAGATTGACACCCAGAAGAAGCCAGGGAGAAGATTGAAGTGGCAGCGAGGGACCTCAATGGCACCGTACTTTTGCAGTAACACGACTTTAGTTCAACTTTTAGGTTGAAATAAGGGTACAATCTAAAGTTTGCTATAGTTTGTCACTAGCATTAACACAAGCGTTTTTGAGTCTCCCCACTTCCTGTAAAAGGCCAAACTGTCCAGTATAAGTGGCAGTTACAGGGTTTAGATCAAACCATATTACACTTCCAGGAGTGCTTACAACTGTCAACTTTTATTCATATGGCTTTTCTAAGAGAAATGAGTTGCTCTAACTGAAACTTGTTAGCTGATGATGGGCTTCAATGTGTTTCTCTTACTTAAAGTCAAGCTAAACATTATGATACTGACCTCCCTTCAACAGTGCAATGTCCCTTTCCAGTGGCGGCATCTTCTATCTGGCATCTTCCATTCTCATTGGCTAGTGTGATATGACATCATTCACGTGCATTGGTGTACAGTCATCCTGGTACACTGACTCTGTGCCAGAATGTAAACTGAGCTGCGCTTGTACACCTCAGCATACATTTTAAAGAAGACAGCAAGCTGGCATACAGGTTCCATTTATTGCAAAAGAGACATTGCATGTCTTTTTTTGCAAGAAAGAGCCTGCCTGCCCACAGGTTTTAAAAAGCATGACTTTAGTTCTGTTTAACATTGACTAAAGTCAATGTTAAACG
>BLSH010364040.1:225985-238029 GCA_018402905.1 Glandirana rugosa | reverse complement strand
AAACGACCCCCCCCCCCACTACCTATGTTGCCTAACCTGTGAGAAAAAACTCACAGAATTTCCAGGCATTTTCAAGCACTCCCTCCTCTCCCCTGCAGTCACTGCTCACTGACACAGGGGATTACTTGATCAGACCAAACTTGAAATAGATAAGTATACATAGGTTAGACAGCATTGGTAACAGGAGGCAGGATGTTTTATTTTTAAACATAGTGTTAGCCTGGAATTCTACATTAACATGCCCATTATACATGATAGACTACCCTGTTCATTGGGGTAATTATGAGCTGCCTCCATTACATAAACAGATTTTTTTCTATTTTTGTATATTTTTATCTATCTGTTTCATCAATTTGGTCATGTAGATCTTTATCTGAAGTATATCAAGTGTGCTCTAATTTATAGTATATAAATGTATAGTTTATACCTGTATCAAAAACAATGTTTTTGTTTTTTTTTTCATTTTGTATAGAGAAGAAAAAGCGGACAAGCTATAGTACCACATCCGAAATTATACAAACCTATTAGAAAAAAAGTATGTTCCTCCCAAATAGTCAGACTTTACAGGTACATACAGAGACAACAAATACTTTAAACCCTATACACTTTATTTACACGTATGATTCTTCAGTGATCCTAAAATGTGACAGATTTACTACAAATGGATAAAATATTAACTGATTCTGAGAGAATTAGATGTTAAAACACCAAAAATTGTCCTACATATTCATATTATCCATATAATGTTGTGTATGTGATATATAGTGTAATGGCCAGGGTCTTTGGAGAGAGAAACATTTAATTTTAGTTGTCATGTAGTCAAAAATAGAGTGTAAATCTTGCAAAGGGGGCACATGTTCCCTAACTTTGGAGGAATTTCTTTTCACTTCCAGTTGTGTCTCAAGACAAGAAGTGAGGGAAAATCTTCCTATATGTGAGCAGACAAAAAGAAAAAAAACAAACTTGTCAGCGGTTTGAATTATAACCCATTCAACCCAAAACTTAAAGAGAAAGTTTTTGCTTTAGATATAGAATACTTTAAGTTGTATTACAGGGCTTCATGTTTGTCTAATTATCTTTTTAGATGGCTATCATTATTGATTGGGTTTTTTCTCAGTCACATTATTTAGATTTATGGATTTATTCAATTATGCATTTTACATGCATCTGATAAATTCTACTGTTAATTCATTAGATGTACATCTTCTCTTTATTTAGTTAATTAATAGGGTATAAGATTTAATTGTCAAGATCCTTTTGGGAGTTTCTTTCCCCAGCGTGGGTACAGCTCATATTTAATAGAAGGCTTTTTTTTCCAAAAAGAAGGCTGTTTTATTCCTTGGGTGATTATGAGTCACCAGAATTCTTCAACGTTTTATAAACTGGGTTTTGTGCCTCTGTAAGACTTTAATATATTAATGAAGTGTTCTACATCTTACACAATATTTACATGACATTTGTTGTGCAGTGTATTAGTTTAGGGCTAATTTTTATATAATTGTTTGTCTTATAATTTTTCAAATTCACATTTGCATTTCTTTTAAGATACCTGATACACAATCGTCTGATTCAGCAATCTATAACTCCCTTAAAAAGCATGACTTATCAAGGTCCAAAAAGAGCATTATGATTGTTTTTCATCGAACAACTTCTACATTTCTCCTATTTATTATACATCACAGAACAGTTTTCCCTTCTTCCTCTCTCTGACACTTTCAATTTTGGCATACTGTAATGCACAAGTCAATTCAAAATATATATTTAACTAGCTTATCAAAGGGCCTACATGTGTTTACAAGCGTTATTTTTATTCTAGTAAAATGTTTGTACCACCTCATACTAGGCTAAGGCAGGCACAAATGCTTTTCTTCATTAATTAATGTTAATTTATAACATACACATCCCAATGAAGCAATGCCATGCTAGCCAGCAAGTAGATGTTATTAATGTGTATGCATTAACTTATTTATACCTTTTGATGAATAAAAGCTGATCCAAACCTCAATCCAACCCATGCCCACCCAGTTTACACTGAATCAACATTAAATAATTGCAAACCTTATGCTACTAGCATTAGTAAATAAATAAGAGAGTGTATTATATTTATTTGTTTTGTTTTTTTACATTTCTTCACTTGTTTCCTGGTTTCTGATCTAGGTCAAAATTATGTCATACATCTCAGGTGTCTTCACAGGCATTTTTATTTATTTCATTTGGAGGAGGGGCTTTCCCAACTAGGAGCACTTTCCTGCCTGCATGGCTGAGCTAAGGGCAGATGGATTCCAGGAAGTAAATGCTACATGAATCATCTACTTAGAATTTTTTTTCAAATTAATTTTTGAACTAAATAAAGCATGGAGATATGGATGTATGGGTGAGTTTGCTTTGAATTTAAAAAATAATTTAAATAGTATTTTTTGTGCGTTTTTTTTACATACAGTTAATGTATAACTAAAAGCAAAGCTCTTTTATTTACTTTTGGATAGAGTAGAGAAGGATTAGAACACCTGTCAAGTTTTTACTGCTACCTCTGCCCCTTTTATGGAGATTCGTCTTGAAAGTAAAATAAAGTCCCAAATTCTGGGTTGTTTTCAGGACAGTAATAGAGAGGAAATTTTCCAATGGGGACACTAGTTCTGGTGACCTAAAGGGAACTCTCAAAGATTTCCTTAATTTGTAGAGGGCGTGGCCAGCAAGCTCCGAGATGGACGCATAGCTTAGGAGCTCCACCGTTCAGCCAAGAAACCAGCCAGCAGGCAGCGACTATCCCCTCCATCCACGGCCAGGAAAGCCTCCACGCGCTCCGGATCGCATACAGCATCCGACATGGGGAGAAGAAGAAAGGAACCGCCGCCCCACCCGAGCAAAATGACCGGCTTCTTCCCCTCACGGACCAAGCAGACCAGGCAAGATGGCGCCCGGCCGGAGGCTGCAACGAACGAAGCGAGCATCATCTCCGACGCGCAAAACAGACGGATGGGGATGGGGGACATTCCTCCGCAGCCTCCACACCTACCACCCGCAGCCCAGCCAAGACAAGGCAGCGCACGGCTTCGCCTGAGGAGACGACTGAGGCCTACCTCATGGAGGTAAGCGCGGCTAGGCCGCAGAAGGGTACAGCGAGCAGTGAGTCCCCAGACCCATTCTCTGCCTATCCCACAATAGGGCAGCCACTTTCTGACATCCTTCTAAAGGACATGTTGACCACGCTGAAATCCTCCATACAGAGAGATATACTAAGCTCTCTGCAACAATGCCAATCTGACATTAGTGACTTGGGTAACAGGGTGGATTATGTGGAGCAGTATATGGGAGACCAGGCTACATCATACAACACACTGGTGGATGCCTATAATGCTCAAGCAGAAGAAATTGAATGGATTAAAAACAAATTATCTGATTTAGAGGACAGATCTAGGAGGAACAACCTCAAGCTGAGAAGAGTCCCCGAAACTGTTCAACCACCCCAACTCTTGCAACACGCACAAAACCTCTTCACAGCTCTGGTACCCTCCTTAACACCTTTGGAGATCACCATTGATAGGATCCACAGAATACCTAAACCCTCCTTTATCCCAGACGAGGCACCCAGAGATGTGGTTCTCAGGCTGCATTTCTACAAAGCCAAAGAACTCATACTTGCAGCATCCCGCAACCCAGAAAACCGCCCAGCCCAATTCGCCTCCACCCTGATACTGCCTGATCTCTCCAGGCACACTCTGCAACGCAGATGCAACCTGGCCACAATAACAAAGGCCCTTCATAACCACCAGATCACACACAAATGGAGGCACCCTGCACAACTCCTCATAACCCACCATGGCTCCACCAACACGATAACTACACTGGTGGAAGGACTAACACTTCTCCGACAGTGGGGTATAATCCTGGATAATAACCCGCCTCAACCGTTGCAACCCACCACTACTCCCACACCCCAAGCCTGGCAACTAGTATCACACAAAAAGTCATCTAAGAAAAACAAGGACCCCCAGAAAAGTCCTGCTAAATCGCCTACCGTCAACCCATCAGCTCCTGGCAACATGACAATGTTTTCCTACCCCTCGCAAGACATCGCACGTAAAACTGCGAACACCACTCCCTGTGAGGCTCACATGCGAGCACAATTGTTTTCAGACCTTGTTCTATTGTTCTTTACAACCCTATCTGTTTCCTCTTCCTATGGTACACCACCGCAGCCTAGTGGACATCACAGTTCACCCCAAGTTATGACCCAGCGACCGGATTCATCGAGACCAAATTCACCTCCAGCCTTGAAAGACTTCATGAATTCTCCAAGAGATGAAGGACTTGACCAACCCTCATCCACATCTGAAGTAAGTGCTTTCCAACACCGCCACACAAATTCCACTCTAATCAATGACTCTTAAGTGCATCTCGCTAAATGTCAAAGGGTTGAACCACCCGGCCAAGAGGCATTCAATGTGGAAGCAAGCCCTACTGCTCCAAGCAGATGTACTATGCATCCAAGAAACACATTTCCAGTCCTCTCAAATCCCTAAGCATACCCACAAGAGCTTCCCACACACGTTCATTTCCTGTGCCCAACAAAAGAAAAGAGGAGTTCTGGTGGCCATTCGTGACTCCGTGACATTCCAGTTGAAAGAATCTCTTGTGGACCCAGAAGGCTGATTCCTAATCCTAACTTGCGACATCAATTCCAACCTGTATACCCTGGCCACAAGCTATGCCCCGAACAAGAACCAACTTCGCTTTCTGAGCGGAATCCTAAAGAAAATCACCCCAATGAGATATGGCAGCCTTATAATCTGTGGGGACTTTAATGCGACCCCAGAACCGCTCATGGACACGACATCTAAGTCCGTTAACCGCAAACCGCAACTGTCCACCCTTCTTCACAGGGAACAGCTCTATGATGTCTGGAGGTGCCAGCACTCTTGCGAAAGAGACTACTCATACTTCTCCCCCAGACATCATTCATACTCGAGAATTGATCTATTTCTCACGGACCAATGGACACTACAGAAAGTGTCGGCTTCTACCATCCAGGATATGGTATGGTCGGATCATGCGGCCATCACCTTGCTAATTAAAGATGGGGGACGTCCTCTCACAACCCCCATCTGGCGCTGCAACACCTCCTTACTCCAAAATCCCCAAACCTCCCAAATTCTCACCCAGCAATTGTCTGACTTCTTTGAGTCCAACAAGGGATCGTTGAACGACCCGTACACCCTGTGGCAAGCTCATAAGGCTGTCATAAGGGGAGTCCTCATACAACAGGGAGCAAGGGCTAAGAGAAGCCACAACTCACAGCTCAAAAAATTGACCACAGATATACACGAGCTAGAAACTGCTAACAAATCAGTGTTCAACCCTACGACCACGGAATGAATCCGAGGCCTTCGGGAAGAACTTAGAACCCTTTTATTACAACAACATGAGGGGCACTTACGGAGACTGAAACTCTCCTACTATTCCGCTGCTAACAGCATGGAAACTCCTAGCACGGGGAATCAAAACAGCCCTTACCAAGGCCAAAATCCCATATCTGATCCACCCAACCCACAACCAGAAAATTATAAACCCCCAAGATATAGCGGATCACTTTGCTGATTTTTATAGCTCCCTATATAATCTCAAGGATGACAGAGGCACCCCCCAACCCACCAACACAGTTATTCTATCCTTCCTGGAGCAAATAAAACTCCCCACCCTCTCAGAGTCACATTTAGACCAACTTAATACCCCCTTTGATCTCCAGGAACTGAGTAGAGCTGTGGCGACTCTTCCCCTAGGTAAATCCCCTGGCCCAGATGGCCTAACTAACGACTATTATAAAACATTCAGAGAAACCCTTGCTCCCCACTTACTTCAAGTTTTCAACAAAGCAACTCAGACATCCCAACTTCCTGAGGAAATGCTCAAAGCATATGTGGTGACGATCCCCAAGCCAGGGAAAGACCCCACCACCCCGGCTAATTTCAGGCCCATTTCCTTACTCAACACCGATGTCAAACTTTTTGCCAAACTTATTGCTCACCGACTAGCTACGATCCTTCCACTCCTCTTGAGCAGAGACCAGATGGGGTTTGTGAGGGGAAGACAATCCTCGGATGCAACCAGACGCATCCTCAATATTATACAACAAGCCAGCTCTGCTCGAACGCCTTCTCTCCTCTTATCCATAGACGCAGAGAAGGCGTTCGACAGGGTCAATTGGCAATACATGATATATGCTCTTAAACAATTTGGGTTTCAGGGACCTATACTACAAGCCATCCTTGCCCTCTACTCCAGGCCCTCAGCCCAAGTACTCACCTCTGGTATCCTATCTAAAACATCCACAATCTCCAATGGCACACGTCAAGGATGCCCCCTCTCGCGCACGATTTTCAACCTTATCATAGAACCCCTAGCAGAGAAGATTCGCTCAGACCCTCACATCTCAGGGCTCACAGTCGGTCATTCGCAGCATCATATAAACCTCTTTGCAGATGACATCATCCTCATTCTCACCAACCCCCCTCCTCTCTTCCACGCGCCCACCAAATTCTTCTAGACTTTTCACATGCCTCATACTACAGAGTCAACTTTGCCAAGTCACAGATATTAGACCTAAACCTACCTCCCCATATGAGATCCAAACTAGAAAATGCACTCCCTTACAAGTGGACTAACTCACACATCCCATACCTAGGAATTGTCATTACTCCTAAGTTCCCCTCCTTGATTGCCACCAACCTTAACTTGCTAATGGAGAAACTAAAGCCACAACTTCAACACCTACTACATTGTGACCTTTCATGGACTGGTATATTTGCTGCCCTCAAAATGGTAATTCTCCCCCAAATTCTCTATATCTTTAGGACACTCCCTCTATCTATCCAACATCTATATCTAGACAAGCTATCGTCGCTACTCTCCTCCTTCATATGGAATAGGAAAAAACCCAGATGCCCATTAAAAACGCTTGTTAAACACAAATCAGCTGGAGGTATGGGGAATATACACATCAAGGATTATTACTGGGCAACAAAATTAACACAACTCAAAAAATGGTTCGGTAATGCTGACCCCCCCATATGGGTTGATATAGAAAGGACTCTCTCCCCTACAAATGATCTAGTCTCCCTCCTAATAAGAGATTCTTGGATACCTTGGAATGTATCTCAACTACCGCACACCTTAGCAGATTCCATCAAAGCATGGAGATACCTCCTGAAAACCAAACAAGACTCCATCCAAATACACCCCCCCCTCAACACAGAGCTCCTTACATCCTTGATACCCTTCCTGAACATAACAAACTTGACAACTCAAGGCTTAGACACGATCCAACAATTCTACAAGGGCCAAACTATCAAATCATGGGATTCTCTCCAACAAGAATATAATCTCCACCCTAACACCCAATACAGCTACATGCGTATCAAGCACTTTCTCACAAAACATCCTCCGCCTAACATCCAAATCCCCCAGAAAGCATGGGAATTCCTTAACTCCCCCAACCATCGCCCTAGCAGTATAGCCCTATTTTACAACATGCAGCAGGACAAACTCACTTTCAGCAAGGATGCCCACATACTAAGGTGGGAAGAAGATCTAGTTGAGACATACACACACCGTGAATGGCAAACAGCCATCCTCTCCACCCATAAGTTCTCCCACTGTACTGCTCATTGGGAGCTTATGTTGAAAATTATGCTTCGCTGGTACTACACACCAGCTAGAATATCCTCCTTTGCCCCAGACAAGTCCACTTTGTGCTGGCACAATTGTGGAAAGGTAGGTAACCTCCTTCACATCCTATGGGACTGCCCTATTCTCACTCCCTTCTGGGAACAAATATTTACTCTCATCTCCAAGATTACAATGCAGAATACTCCACCAAACAAGGGCCTAGCTATCCTAAACCTCAACATAGAGAAAATACCCCCCCCCCTCACAGACCATCTACCATTCACATACTGCTGGCAGCTAGAACTCTAATTCTTAGGCTATGGAAGTCACCAACAGCTCCCTCCATCACTGAAGTGATCCACCTAACGAATCAAAACTACACCTTTGAACGAATGCTTGCAGTAAACACACTGCAACTGGAACGATTCGACACCCTCTGGTTGCCATGAACCACTTTCCAACCCTTAGATTGAAGTTAATATAGAACTCGATATAAAGTACACTCTAGTCCCTTGTACTGTCGACCGAGCATACCTCTTGTTATCTGTTATCTGTTTAACTATCTGTTTAACTACCTGATGATTACCTGATGAATACCTGGTATAATGTCTCGATCCCACTTATCCATCACCCCCCCCCCTATAAACTATGCAATGTGTACCTCCTTACCCCCTCCCCCCCCCTGTTATGATTTTCTTCTTTATGCTTATGTTTGTTTGTAACTGACTAAAATCAATAAAGACAATTATACAAAAAAAAAAAAAAAGATTTCCTTAATTTGTAGGGATTTCCTCTGACTTCTGGTTTTGACTATTGGACAGGAAGTGAAGGGAAATCTCCCAAATGGGGCACAGATGACAACTGAGAGGGATTATAACCCTCCCTTACTCTATCCAAAATGTAAACAAAATTGCCTATAGTTCAACACCTTCCCACCCTGGCCTATATCAGATTGACGGCCGGTCATATGACATCCTTTCAGAAGGCACTGTTTACCGGGCACACAGCAGCCCGATCTGTCATCCACCAGCCTGATCTGTCATCCACGAGTCCAGGTAATGCCTGATCGCAGTGTAAACAGGAAGAGACATTTATCAGCTTTTCCTCTAGTCGCGTCTGCAGACACGAGTGGTGGAGAGCTGATCAGTGGCTCTCCTGACGGATGGGGTCAGTGCAGAACCCCCCTGGGATCACCACACTGGACCACCAGGGAGCTGACCAGGACTACAAGGGAGCCCACACAGTGATGCCACCCAGGACCACCAGGGTTGCCACCTTAGACTACCAGGTAAGGGGCACACAATGCCCAATAGGGATGGCACTGTGCCCATCTGTTATGCTTGCCAGTGCCACCCCTATAGCTGCTGCAATACCCGTGCCGCCCATCAGTGGCCATCCGTGCCCACCAGTGCTCATCAGTGCCACATTTCAGTGCCCATCGGTGCCATCTATCAGTGCCACCTATGAGTGCCCATCAATGCTGCCTATGAGTGCCCATCAGTGTCGCTTATCAGTGCCCATCAGTGCTGTATATAAGTGCCACCTCATCAGTGCCAATCAGTACTGCCTCCTCAGTGCCCATCAGTGCAGGCTCATCAGTGCCCATCAGTGAAGGAGAAAATGTACTTATTTACAAAGTTTTGTGACGAAAAAAAGAAAAAAACATTTTTTTCAAAATTTTTGTTATTTGTAGCGCAAAAAATAAAAACCACAGAGGTGATCAAATACCATCAAAAGAAAGCTCTATTTGTGGGAACAAAACGAAAAAATTGAATTTTGGTATAGTGTCACACGGCCACGCAATTGTCATTAAAAATGTAACAGCGCTGAAAGCTGAAAATTGGTCTGGTAAGGAAGTGTTCTAAGTTCATGGTATTTAAGTGGTTAAAGGATAGAAGATTTTTGTTCTGCTTTAATAATAATGATAATAATAAGTAAGATAAATACAGTGGTGCCTGGTGCCTTATCTTTCCTATCTGGTTAAGCAGAGAACTCAAATTTATCTGCAAAAAGCACACAGTATAGAGCACTAATATGCACAAACCTATAGATCAAAGCTAGCTCTCTGTTTTGCAGATGTTCATAGGTTTCTTACCTTAAGCAAGTCTCTATCACTGACTTGTGGGTTGGAGTTCCTTTGACACACAGGCAGGTATACTAGTAGAAGGAAAGTAAAGCCTCATACGAACTATGCGATTGTTGTATGACCGCACGTCCAACTTTTCTCAAAATCGTCTGTCCATGATTTTGTCTAGCGTACTGACGTGAGTAAAGTTATTGTTAAGTGTATAAAAAGGAAGCTCATTTTACGTGCGTCACCCTTTGGGCCCTTTCCGCTAATTTCGTGTTAGCAGAAGTTTGGTGAATGTTGATTTGCAATTTTCAGATCTTTACTGATCCGTCGTTCGTCAACTAGCCATGTTGAGAACTAGAGAGAGAAATCTTGCTGTTGTTGGGCTTGGAGTCCTTGTTTGGACCCAAGTCCTTCACAGAAAGAGGAGAAAGAGGAGTTGTTGGACCAAAAAAAATGGTTGCTTAATCATCGTGACCAATTAGGTCATATGTCTTTATTCAGGGAAATACAGGAGAATAATCCTGATGATTTTAGGAATTTTCTCCGGATGACGGATCCTTGCTTTAACCACCTCTTGGCAGTGGTGTCCCCCTATATCCAGAAGCAGGACACATGTATGCGCCTTTCCATCAACCCTAAGCAAAGGCTCATAGCCACCTTGCGTTACCTGGCGACAGGGAGAAGCCTCCAGGACCTGAAGTTCACTACTTGGACCCCTCCCCCCAGGCTCTTGGAGTCATTATTCCGGAGATCTGCTCAGCCATCATTCAGGTGCTGCAGAAGGACTATATTTAGGTATGTTTCATGTTTATACCACATTCTGTGTTTGTGCTTGCTAATGTTGTATTTTCCATTTTTTTAACACCTAATTGGCAAGATTAGAATACCTAATTGGCAAGATTAGAATATGCTGTGAATGTCCTCTTTGGCCTCATGCATGCTGTAAGGTTTTTCAGCTCCTTTTTTCCTCTACCCGCCTATGTTCCTATACTAACCTCCCCAGTATGTTATCCTGTGTCCATACACACCCAGCCTGGTAACTTCACAATGATTTTGGTGAGTTACATTTTGGGCCTTACCCCCCAAAAAAAACAAACATTATTTGTGTGTTCCAGATTGTGCAGAGTGCATGAGGCCTTATTATTATGTCAAAGCTAATTCCACCCCACTCCCCAAAATGTAAAGTCATCAGCTCAAAATACTGTATCTCCTGACATGTAATCTCCCATACACACTCTCCATCTTTTGGGGTCACATTTCCTTAATAATTACCCAAACCATGTAGTGCAAAGGGCTGCTTGATTACCTACTAATTTTACCTCCTAAGTAGAGTTGAGCGAACACCTGGACGTTCGGGTTCTGCTGGTCCGTCCGAACTTCGGGACAAAGTCCGGGTCCGGGTCCGGACGGAACCCGAACGATCGCACGGACAACGAACCCCATTGAAATCAATGGGGACCCGAACTTTTGGGAACAAAAATGGCTGTAGGAAAGTCCTGGAAAGCCCCAGAGGGCTGCAAAAGGAAGTAAAATGGGGGTAAGGGTAGGGCAAGTGCCCTACAAAAAAATGGGGACAGGGAAATAACTTTAAATATTTTTAAAAACATAAAAAATGCAAAAATGGAGGTGAATGTGGATCATCTTCAAACTGTGTCTGAAAAGTATCAATTAACGGTAGAAGCCATATAACTGTTCTAAAATCATCTTCAAACTAGGGCAAGTGCCCTACAAAAAATGGGGAGAGGGAAAATAAATTAAAATCAAATAAAAAAAATGGGAAGGGGGGTGGATGTGGAGTAGGAGCCTAGAGGTTGACTAGGCCGTGACCGTGGCAGTGTAGGTGGAAGTGGCGGTGGTAGAGGAGTAGGAGGAGGTAGCCAACATGGTTTTTTTTTTTGTATTGAGGCCTATTCAAAAAAACACCCTATGTATCCAGTGTTGTCGTCGACGTTATTTGGGTGTATTTTGTGATGGTACAAAAAAACTTATCCGGAGTTATGTTTTTTTTTTTGGTACAACCGATGGAGGAGGATGAGGAGATGGTGGCGGTGAAGGTGGATGTGACGGTGCCAGTGCCGGATCAGTTGGAGATCCGAGGATGAGGTGTAGGTGGGGGGAAGGGTAAAAAAAATAAACTAAAATTAAATAAAAGGGAGAGGGGTAAAAAACATCCCGTGAACGGGATCAAACTTCTACTAAAATCTTGTCAATATACCGAAGATGGCAATTAACTATGAAAAGTCTGTGTCAAACTTCTACTAGGTGTAAGTGGAGGTAAAAACGTAAAAAATACAAAAATTTTTAT